>VNJU01002631.1:0-22807 GCA_008042675.1 Drosophila seguyi | reverse complement strand
TTAACCGTTTTCAGAGTGATGGAAAACAATATTGTTGGATTCGACCCGGAGATCGAATCCAAAGAAACCATGTAAAACAAACCGTTAAACATGGCGGTGGAAATATAATGGTTTGGGGATGCTTTACATGGTGGCATATAGGACCTTTACAATTAATTGAAGGCATTATGAAAAAGGAGGACTACCTTCAAATTCTTCAAACTAATCTTCCCAACTATTTTGAGAAATGTGCCTATCCCGAGAAAGATATAGTTTTTCAACAAGATGGGGATCCGAAGCACACAGCCAAAAAAGTTAAGGAATGGATTCAAAAACAGCACTTTCAGCTGGAGTGGCCAGCACAAAGTCCTGACCTCAACCCGATTGAAAATCTTTGGTCAATCGTGAAAAGACGGCATGGGCAGTACGAGGCAGCTCCAAAAAACATGGGCGACCTTTGGGATCGTGTTGCAGTGGAATGGAGCCGAATTCCAAAGGAAATTATTGAACATTTGGCCGAGAGTATGCCAAAACGCATGACAGAAGTTATTGCAAATAAGGGACTATGGACGAAATACTAAAATTAATTTACTTATTAAGTTTCTTTGAAACGTGCAAAACTGAGTTTGAGTTTATTTTGTTTTTTAGTTCTAAGAATTTGGATTTACCTGATAAATTGCTGTTTCTTTTCCTAATTAGTAATAAAATAATTGAGAATGTTAAAAAATAACAATTGTCGGATTTGCTTGTGTGGTTGGGTTTTTATTGATGGCCAAAGTCAAGGTTCTGAACATGCACTCAGTTTTGCTCGCCACTGTATGTATATTTTGCAGTAGTAAAACAAACTAAAATTTAGAATAATAGTAATTGCTCTATTGTTACTTAAATATACAAACCATTTTTATAGTAGCTCCGCACAGGGGTTTATTCGACATTAATCTACAATATTCGAATATACCTTAGTTAAGGCTTTGTAGAATCTGAGGGGCGAGTGCCCACCATGAAAATTTAATCGCAAGTTATTTGGAATGCACCCACTTATAATTTCCTAAAGGGTGCGATAGCGATACTTTCATCGGTTTCCGGAAGTGATTGCTTTTGCTTCCACAACCCGTCTGCCAGGTGATTGATTTGAGTATTGTTTTCGGATCAGAATCAGACGTTTTGTCCGACTGAAACCTGCAATTATTATCTGTGGGTATCTTTTAAGGTGTAATTTATGTCAAACAAGTAAGAAAGCTACAGTCGTTCGTGAACGACTGTTATATACCCTGTACCAAAATATATCGCCGCTCGAATTAGCTCCCGATTATAAATAAAATCGGTAACCAGGGAACACCACGTGGAGGCCAATGCAATTGCAAAGGGGTCAAAAAGAGACCTACGAGTCGACTTGAGTTGATTAAATATTTCTAAAATAAACATATGTACATTTGAACATACATAATACTTCGCAAGTATATAAGAATGTTTGTATTTGCATATGTACATACATACATTTATAAGACTGAGACCCACGTGGTACGGCACTTCTTATTTTTGTCAAGGCCTGCACACTCTCAACCAAAAATTGGCGCGAGTCATATTGTCTGTCATAAAAATTAAAAAAATACAGCATGCCATGCTATCTCCTTCTATCCATTGGTTCAGTTCTATCTCTGTACCTTTCTAGCCATTTGGTTGCTCTCATCCTTTTTACGCTTCTTCTTTGTCATGGCTTTGACAACGATAAGTTACGCTCTTTGAGAGAGCATGGAGCTCTCTCAAAAGGGGCCCTCTCTGAAATGGGTTGAAAGAGAGCTGCCTGCGAGCAGGGAATCACTGTTTAACGAGCACTCAAGAACGAAAAACAAGAATAAGAATTTGGAGAAAAAGACAATTAGAAAACTGTAGAACGAAAACTTAGTGCAACGATAATTTAAAGAGACAAGAATAAGAGAGTAAAAGTGTTACGATAATTAGGAAAGACAAGAAATGTTAAACATAGTTTTAAGAAACAATGAAATATAATACAATAAATAAAATAATATAATACAATACATCCCGTCACAATCTCAGAATTGCGATCAAGTATAAAAATGAGAGAGATATAGAGGTAAGAATTCTAAGCACCGGAGACTTCTAATTGTTACCAAAGCTAGAACCATAAAGCTTAATGGCGGTAACAAAGCTCTCTAAATTTCGGGGAAACCAATGCCGAAAGGTTTACTTATTGTTCGACTGGAACTCAAGTCAAAGCCAAAGGTATTTTCTAATTCTTGACAGCCATATTTACACATCCATTACGCATAATCGAGTTTCCCGAACAACAAGTCCCCTGACAAAGTGAATAATGATCAATTGATGGCGCGAAAGTTTTCCCACAGCAGCATCCCAGGCTTTAAGTGGGCTGCTTGAGCCAGACTTCATAATAATCAGAGCCGGATAGATGGGCGGTAATAGGTTTACCTGCCCGACTTGATGTGGGTTGGCAGCCGCTGAAAGTTGCCCGGCGGGATGGAGAGCGAGTGGCTGGCATTCAATAATTGAAATATTTGCATAATTATTAACTCCGCTGGCGATGGGAAATCTCATTAAATTGCACAAACGCTCGCAGTGGACTTGATCTACTAAAATGTAGAAAACGCAAAAGAGCGTAAAATCCAGCAGCAGAGTGTAAAAGTTTTCAGCAGACGAGTGAAATAAAACTATAAAGGAGCACGCCTAACAGCGCACTTCACAGGGCGTCGGAGGGGCGATTCCTCTGGCCCTCGGGACAAGGGAGTAGGGAGCACAAAGTCTGGATTCGGGAGTCAAGAGTGACGGCGTCGGCAAGGCATATGAACATACAAAATATATCCTACAAAGGAGTTGATTACACAAAGGAAAATTACGACGAATCATTTCCGCTGCTTGGCTGCTTACACGACCAGCAGAGCTCGGGGGCGCGCCCGGGCGGGCCATTTGGTAAACGGCTGCAAAAACAAAGCCCTTCCGCCTGCGAGTGAGATAGCGAAAAAAGGGAAAAAGGTTGGCTTTCCTCCGCTTCCTTGGCCTAACTACTAACAAGCGCAAACGAGCGCAGACCTTAAAGCTGAAGCAAGATGCAGGGTTCGAGCCGCGCCAACTTTGTGGTTCACGTCAAGTTGACAACTTTTTGGGGCTACATAAATTATATTTAATTGAAATTCTTTCGACACCCGTGGCTCCTCGAAATTAGCAAGCAGCGGCGGCCGAATCAGACAGCGCCCAACTTGGCTGAACTCATAAATCGCCGACTGCCAGGGCATTAGTCGGAGCCAGCCAGCTAAGGGGCTGCCTCCGCGACTTGTAAACGTCAACGATCGTCTAATGTTTCCATGCGTCATAAATTTCATTGAAAAGCGCTTCCGTTGCGCCATTTCCAGACTTTGCTGCCTTCCGCGGGCTCTTACAAGGATACCTGGCCTCCTTGGCCTTTTTGCCCGCACATACAAAATGCATAAGGGAAATGAATTGCTTTACGAGCAACCGCAGTCTCGAGCGACGACCAGGTCGACGGCAGGACGTGAGTCGCTGGAGCCGCTTAAGGAATATGCAACTGTAAATCAACACCCAGCACGGCGCACACAGGTACACAGACACCGAGTAGTTGAGGGGGCGTCCCATTTTGTAGGCGTTATAAGCTGTCGAAAGTAGTTAAGCGTTTTTCATAATTTATTTATGACCGCCCGGAGGAGGGGAACCGCTTTTAAGCGTGTTTCATATTAAGTGCGCACAGTTTATGGCTCAGTCGGCCATAAAGAGGGATTAGTGGGGCGCAGCACACTTTTTGCCTGCAAGTATGCAAATCGGGGCTTTGGAGATCTGCCTCCGGGACAATGGGGAAGGCCGGGGATTGGCAAGTTCGGCACAATTAGAGCACTGCAGTTCACTTATTGGCAAACAGTTATCCGCAAGTTAGGCTACTAACACGATTATAGCATTTGCTGCAAATAAAACTCGCAAACTTGCCCGAAAACTTTGGCCCGGGCCGAGGGAAACTTCCCGCTAACGACCGCCAATTGAAGTTGTTAATGAAATAATTTCTTATAAGGGGTGGCCAAGTTCGCCAACTGCTCGCCTGCTCGGGAAAGTGAAACTCGGCGTTTAAGTTTGCGGTTGCCTGGCTGATTATTTTGGCATAGATTCTACGGTCCCTCGCTGCACTTCGCTTCGATTTCCCAGACTCGCAAAAAGAGCAAAGAGCTCGAGAGTTGGCTACATTTATAAAATATATCCCTGGTCCGGCCTCAAGGCCTTGGAGTCCTTTGTGCATTTGTGCTTCATTATGCGCAACTCGTTTTTGTTTGACTTGGCCGGGGCAGAAAGTCTAAACAAATTTTCTTTTCTTGCCTGCGATCCCCAGCTCGAACCACCTTCGCCTGTCCGTCTGTCCGTTCGCACTCATCAGCACAGTCCTTCAGCCTGCTTTCGTGCCATTGTGCGCTTTGTTTAATGTTATGTAAACTTTTGCTCTACGGCCACTCGTCCTCTTCCCGCCACTCTCTTCGACTGGTTCCTATCTATTCAGCCATTCATTTGCCGGTTTCAAATGTTTTGTGGCTCGTCCTGCCACCTTCCCAGGCGCACTTCTTGGAGGCCGCCAACTTAAAGGCTCTTAAAGTTCCCTGCAAATTGGTGCTTGCTTTAACTGTGGATGTACCTCAGCCATTCGGATCAATATCAAGCCAACACTGAATTTTTGCTAAACTGACAAATTTTTTGCTCCGCTGGCTGCGCAAGCCCGGATGATTGATGACTTTTCAATGCAGCCACCGCATCAGCCACAAATGTAAATACTTGCCTTTCGCCCTTATCGCGCACCCGCAACTCCCCCGCTCTAAGACTTCTTCGGACCCCTCGTCTGCCAGGGCACCAAGTTAAGCACTCAATCGAGGATTACATGCGTTTTATTTATGATTTTCTTCGCTGGTATTACCAAATGTTTCCCTATGGCTTATTTTTATTGTCATTTATTTGTGCTCTCGGTTCCGCCCCTTCCCACGAAAGTTGGCTTTGATTTTCCTTTTACTTTTGCCGTTCTGGTTGAAGAGTTTTTACGCTATAACTTTCAGCTGAAACTTTTCTACGCTAAACTTTTCCTGCCAAGTGGCAGCATTTAATTGCTGAGAAAAATATTTTCCAAAAAATCAAAACTGACGTAGACGAAATAATAAAAATGTTGTCAATTGTTGTACTTTATGATGTTGCTTAAAAGTCATCAACAGAGGGGTGAGTTCGGTAAGCACTCCAGCAATTTGTTGTATTTTACAATTCGTTGTCAGCTAAAGTTTAGTTGAAAACTTTATATATTTTTCATCGAATTTAATGTGCATAGAAGAAACCTCTGAGATAGGGATATAATAGTATTACATTTTAGATGTGTAATTTATTATTTAATTTGTTACCTGTAAATGAATAAAATAAATATTAAGTTTGCTACCCAGATAAAAACTTCAGCCCACAAATTAAACTTTTTTTATATGAATGTATATGAATGTAAATCTAGTCATAAATGCACTATATGCACTATGTCGAAATTCGGGCCCTCAAAAAAAAAAAAACCATTTAGCAAGCAAAATAATTCCGTTTGCTGTTCTATTAACATCGGAGCAGAGAATGCTGTTTGAAAAAATTACCATTTGACCCAACGAATATGTGAACAAAAAAGTATGAAAGCTACTGTAAAGAGTGCTCGACTTTGAAATACCCGGTACCCAAATCTTGGTGTAGTAATTTAAAATAAAATCTAACTCTATATAGGTAAGATCAGCCCATAACTAATATTCCTAAAACAACTTTTAAATGTTTAATAAAATCTTACACGGCCCAACTGCTAAAGAATATAACTGACTGGTTCACATTAACTTATAATACCCGTATACTCCATTGAAAACGATTACCAAATGTGTTTTTACTGCTCCCCATCAATGAAGGAAGCCGATTAAAGCACATTAAAGCGTGCATCTAGTGAGTTCATTCTTTGTAGTTCTTGGTCTTTATATTCGGATGATTTTATTTTTCAGCTTGTTTTTCAGTTTCTCGGACGACGATTGCGGATTTCTACACTGGTGCTTGTTGTTTGCTGGTTGCACTTAATGTAATTAATTTTAATTAAAATCCAGCGGGAAGGCGAACAAAAAATTTGCCACAGTAACGAGCACAAAAGTCTGTCTATCCGACTGACAGAGTGTCGAATGGTGAACTTGCTTCGGCCCCACCACCCACGCCCCACATCGCCTATCTCTTCGCGCCTGTGGAGCCCTGAAGAAAAAAGGTAGCCTCCTTTTCAGCGCTCGCCCCTCGCGGGTTAAGCGCAAATAGAAACAGACACTGCAGGATGTCTGTGCGTCCGCGTCCGTGTGGGAGAGGGTCTGCGGTGGGTGTAGGAGTGTGTTTGGTTAGCTGCTGGCCCGTAAATTCTCGTTACAACCACGATGAAGCGTTCGGTAAACATTTTAAAGTTGCCATTTAAATTATGTACTCCGCTGTCGGATGTGGCACTTTTCCCGCGGATGCGAGAGCGGGCCAGCAGGGGCTAACGATTGTCGATGCTCAGTTAAGCAAATATGAGTGCGGATTGGGCATACAAAATGAAATTATTATTATCATTACAATTGTGAGAATTAAGGAAAGCTGGAATAATGATGAAGACAGGAAAAAACTTTATGTTGACAATAATTATTCTTTTGGTAAGATACATTTAGCAGCGATATAAATTTAACTTTTTTCATTCATCGGTTATGAAACAGTTGAGCTTAATATAATTTATTTAAATAGGAAAGCAAAGAAAGTTTACTGGGATTTAAAAAAAGCACATAATATTATATTAATTATTTGTTTGTTTGAAATAACATAGAATTCGATTCAATTATTTCGACAATAAAATTATTTTAAATCTCATACCTTAGATATAATTTAAACGTGTAAGAAATAATTGAAAATTCATAATAAAGGAAAATTATGTTATTTTGCTGTTTAAAAATGCATCTCACCCATATCGTAATACAAGTCAACGTGGATGGAAAGGCCCTTAAAAACACACACAGACACCTTTTAGCGACGGGCAGACAATAGACACTCTCATGCGAGTACGCAGTCTCCAACTTTTCGTGCCCCATATTGACAAAGCTTGAGTCTGTTGCACCTGGCAGGTTTTTTGAACGTCTTTTTTGTTCCTTCGCCTCTTTTACCCGTCTGCCACCTTGCACTTTTTGTTGGTCGCTTTCTGCGCTATAGACAAATACAAATTTTTTTCCAGACCCCCCATCTTTATTATATATATTGTGCCTACATATATATTTTCCCCACCCCAACATATGTCTCTGTGTGTGCCTAGACATTGCATTTTTACCTCCTATACAGATTCACGCGCTGTTGCACAAAGCAAAGTCGGCATTTACCGGCAAACCCACCCACCTTATGCCAAGGCTCAATTGCTAGGCTACGTTTCGCTGGCTCCTCGAGTTTTCCATGCCAAAAGCGCCTGGCGGGAAACTACAAAATCCAAGCTGCAAAATGCGGCGCGTCAAACAAATAGAAAAATGTGGCACGTGGCTGGAAAATTTAAATAAATAAGAGTTGGCGGTGGCTTTAGAACCAGCAAAGATGCTTTAAAAAGGAAATAAAAATTGAATGTTAAAGCACGAATATAGGTTTTCGAATGCAAACTGAAATGCACAAACAGATGTGAGCGGTATCAAGGAGGATCATTTTTAATTGCTTAATTAATTAATTTATTTATTCCAAGTGCTTCAAGTTTAAAACTTCCATTTATTGCACTAGACACGGTGTTATCATTTCTTAATCTAACATTATTATTCTCGTATTCTTATATAGAATTAAAATTAACATGATTATATTATTAAACATTACGGAGTCTGATATTTTATAATATCAATTTTAAATGTTCCGATTTTGAAATCGCAAAATCGGTGCACCGGTTTTCGAAAACGTACAATTTTTGCACCTTTGCTGGCCGAAATGAATTTTTTTATATCGAATCAGATATAATTTAGTAAGGGAAAAAATAGTTGACTCAGTGTTCTTGTAATACTTATTCCACACCAAAGATAATTCTGGCACGTAGTCATTTTATAACAAATGTATTGTAAAATGTATACCCCACCTCAGATTTAACAATCTTCGGAATTAAAATTGTGAAAGATACGGCAGCCCTATTGTGTGGGAACTGCGTCTGTTAACATGATGTCTTAAAATGTATGTACAACAAGAAAGGAAGCTAACTTCGGCATGCAGAAGCTCAAATACCCTTGCAGTAATTAGAAGAAGAAGAAGAAAAATGTTTAGACTTTTTCGCTTAGTTAGATTTTTTCTCAATACTTTCCGATCGCTTCTATGGCAGCTATATGATATAGTTGTCCGATTTTGATTAAATTTAAACCGAAATTCTAAAATAATACCAAATGGTCAGATCTAAAATGTTATGCAAATATCTTAATTATAATATTATTTTTTTAGATGAATATATACCGATCGTTCCTATGGCTAATATGAAATAGTCGTCCGACCCGGCCGGTTCCGACTTATATAGTAGTGAGAGCATATAGAAGACTATCTGCAAAGTTTCATTCAGATAGCTTCAAAGCTGAGGGACTAGTTTGCGTAAAAACGGACGGACAAGACTATATATACTTTATAGGTTCGGAAATGTCTCCCTCACTGCGTTGCAAACTTCTGACTAAAATTATAATACCCTGCAAGGGTATAAAAACGGTTTTTGTTTTTATTTGAGTAACCGATAAGCCATTGTTTGAGGGGAAAGCACAAATCAAGCAGTAGGAACCAATAAGAAAATCGAAAAATCCAATAGAAGAAGGAAAGCAAAAATTTCGCAAAAACTGGAGCACCTAAAAACTAAATCAAACGATTTTGCCCAATTTGAAGTCGAAAAAATTACGATTACCGGAGCATGCCTAATATTTTGTATGTGGTTTTGTAATTGATTGTAATTTGTAATTGCGCCAAAGTTTGATCCAGGATGGTATAGACATACCTAAGACGGTGTTTGCATGGTCCGTGATGTGGTCAAATCTGCAGATTCTTTAAATTATAAATTAGACTCTTAAAAAACATCGCAACGGTATTGGGGTATTTTACGTAGTTACTGCTTAGTCAAGAGAGTCACAATGATAGTGACCAATTTCCAAAACTTTTCATTCACTTTAAATATTAAAATTGATTTGGTGATAAATCGGTAAGAATTTAAAGTCTGGGCTTCGTTTTTAAAGCATCCAAGAAGAGACAGCAACCGCAACGCAGGCGACAGCTAAAGCGGCCCTCAAATCCTGTTAACGAGACAGCGAAGGGCATAAACACGCCAGCCCCACAAACACAAACTCCAGCTCCAACACACACAACGGCATGCACTGAGCGCACACTCCCACAACGCACATCCGTCACAGCACAGACACAAACCCACCGCAGGCGCTAACTAGCGTGGACACAAACACGCAGGACAACAATAACAAGAGGGGGGATAGTTTAAGCTGGCTGAGGCGAGCGGGGACCAAAAAGGGTTCTAAAAACTGAAGAGTTTATAAAATTAACATCGTCATGACGTTCAAGCAGACGCCGTTACTGCACTCGCACTCGGGGTCGCCGTCTCGGTTTCCGGTCCCGGTCTCGGTCTCTCCATCTTCTCTATCTGAAATATCCTTTGAGCCCGTTGTTGCTGCTGCCGCTCCGCATTTGCATGGAGCTTGTCTGATTTACGGGAGGGCGCGTGTCTGTCTCTGTGCGAGTGTTTACGTCTCGTGTCGTGTTGGCATTTGTCGTTACAAACTTAATTAATGCTGCGCTGTGCTGGGGAAGGAGGACTGCTCCACTCGGTTCAGAGCTCTTGACTTTTGCCGAGCCAGGCAAAAATGTGCAACCAGGACACGCTGTCAGCTTCAGCTGACGCTTGGTTTTTCGGCTACCGGCTCCTGCTCCAGGTCCTGCTTCAGGAGCCATGGCAGATGATGATACTCTGCAGATTAATCGGGGGCAGACTTACAATAGAAATATAATTTTGGAGCATTTGCAATCGCTATTGTTGATTTCGTCAAAGTCATCGCCTGGCAACGTCGCAATCCTTTCAATCCTCCACAAGGACTCACCTTTATGGCCGTAATTTCGGTACGAGCATGACAGTTAGCTGTTATTGTTTACAAGTCTCTCGGCAGGAGTCCTGATTGTTTGCCCGAGTCGTGCCGAGCCGAGCTTCTCTCCACTTGTTTGCTGTTTGACTTAATTTAATGAAAATGTTGCAACCTGCAATTTACAAAACTAACGCGAAGAAAACTTGAGATTGTTTACTCGTCCCGCCCCCCTGCCCACAACAGCGTCTTTGGGTCTTCTCTAACTGCTCCTGGGATGCGGGCTTAGTTCTCGGTAAACATCAGAATGGTTCCATCTTTTGACTGGGCGGGGAAGTCAAACAAACGAATGCAAAAGGTTTTTACTGACTCGAGTAGACGCAGAAGTAAAAATGTGCTAAAGTGGCAGAAGACGACGATGATGGCGTGTTTGCCGATGGGCTGGCAAGAAGTTTTCTCCTATTACAGTGATTGCATCGGGGTACTGTGGCAGGGCATAGCATATCAACTCATAAGTCATCCATAATGCTGATCATTCCACTCACTTCGTCTTTCAGATATCCACGGGCTGTGCGTGCTGAACCCGGTCTAATCCCCTCATCTATGCGCAACTAAGTTGGAATGATGAGTTATCAGAAAGGTAAGTCTCCAATCAGAGGATGTATTCATTACCCTCCTGGCCGTGACACATGCCAAATTGCCGGCCGCCATTAGCAAGGGCCACAGAAAAGGGAACCACTAGGCAAATTCACGTCCCAGGACCTTGTTTGCAGGTCAATCAATTTGTGAGCATGTCGGACGCATTTCTTGCCACGTTGCGTCCGATTTATATGGGATTGCGGCAAATCACTGCCACAATACGATTTACAGTAAATCAGCCAGAAAGCAAATTTACGCGGGTCATTCTCAAACAATTTGCTCGCCGAGGACAACAAAAGATAAGAGTGCGTTCGAGCATAAAAATTGAACCGAATCCGGCTGCGATACACAGCTTCACAGACAGTAGCAAAAGTTGCAGTTCCAGCTAGAGGAGGGCTAGAGGAACGATACAATCGAACAAAGGACCCTGCCCTCCGATTTTGGGGGCTGTCCACGGCCAGTCTGGCAACTAATGAGCTTTCATGAATCGACATGAATTGGTGTCGCGGGTTGGACCGGGGGAGACGCCTCTCCAGCTAGTTTCAAAATTAATTGCCACCAGTTTTTGCGTTGGCCTGGCTAAAAGCGCTGTGGCTCAGTGGCTTAGGCATCGGCCGGCCGGGCAACTTTTGCTGTAGCCGATGCTGCGCCGTTCAATTAACTTGTGCGACAATCCAATCAAAAGTGTATTAAAGGGCCGTTTACAGACCCGCCGCCATTCCCGATCCGGGATGCGGCCACCAGGCCATTTCGCAGAGCCAGCCGCTGTCGATAACAGCAATTACATAAATGTTTTAATGGCATCAGTTCGGGAAGTTGCGGAAAGGCGGCCGCGGCTGAGCCTATTGCCTTGCAAAAAACTCAACCGCCCCAATCGGCTAACCGAATGCGACTTAATGGTGGCCACTGAAACAGCTGCAGCTCAATGGCCCACTAGGAAAATGTGCCCTCCGAAGAGAGTCCGCAATTAAGGCATAAATTTGCACTATCACGCAGCGAACGTGGTGTAAATTGGGGCATGGCGATGAGTGCATGCGGGACCGAAGCAAGTAATTCCTCCTTACCATCCAACCACTGGGCTGCCTCGTAATATGCCGATTCACACTTCCAAGCAACGCAACACCGTCCTTTGACTAATTTATTTAGCTACTTGTAATATTTAATAAAAACGTCTCAATTGGTCCTAGAAGCAGGACAATATACACATTTGCCCTCGATTTGGTCGCACAGTGGTCACACGGAGTATAGGATATAAAACATTTATACATAAAAAAAATTCGATTTTAAGGTTTACCTATCGGCAACTGGAAATAAGTCCCCAAACCGAATTTAATAATAAAATAAGTACCCAATCTTAAAACGTGGAAAAACGAAATAGGTCCCAAAAATTTTTGGAGTACAACAACCATTTTTTTTAGGAATTATTTCACTTTTTAAGAAATTCGTTAAATAATAATCGAAGCCAGGTTTTTAGGGCACTTATTTCGTTTTTGTTTTTATTGCTATTACCACTAAATAATGACGAATAACTTGCAAGTAATTTAACTTAAAACAAATAATTCAAATCGTTGCCATAGCTCCCACTACCGGAAACTACATAGTTGTAAGTTGAATCAAATTTTTAATTTAATTTAAACTAAATTGAGAAAGTATTAAAAATTTTTTCTAGAAATAACTAATACATTTAATTTTTTAAATTCGGTTGTTATTTCCCTAAGAAATAACTCTTTAAATTTGGGAACTTATTTCCCTTTTCGTGTAAAATGTTTTTTTGAGGATTGGGGAGTTATTTCGGTTTTTACTTTTGAGTCCTTGGATTTTCTGCATGATTTTCTATGCAAAATTTACGATATTTTTTCACTCTTTATAAACTGTTGTAATACAAAAACATGAAATTTTTTGTTTTTCATCAAAATAGTTTTTCCATGAGTTTACTTTTGAATATTTTGTTTTTTTTTTTATTAAATGCTAACTGTTTTAAATTTGATCAATTGAAACATCTTTATATGTAACCATGTTGCAAAATGTTGTTGAGAACTATTAATTTTTTGGCCGCGGTGGACCTTTGTATGAAAATACAGATGTTCTATAAAATTATCCGCTGATATATTCATTTTGAACTAAAAGTGATTATTGTTTGCATATACGTTGGACCTTGGAGATTTATATTTTTTTACCATTTCTCTTTTTTGAGGGCTTATTTATATATTTTTTATAATACCTAAAGAGAAAATTCTTAACTTATGAAACTTTAATTAAGCAATACTGAACATGTTTCCATCCAAATAAAGAGAAATGATACCAGTAACTTGATGAGCAAACAAAAAATGTGGGTATTGTAGAAATTCTACATACGCAGTAACTTTATTTTGTAATAGTTACAATGTATGTTGTTGTTGAAATTTTCAGAAACGACCTCACCGGCTAAGTTATTTATTTTTTTACTTTAAACCCAAGTTGAGATTAGTGACCTCGTTAAGAGGTGTTTTTGTTGATATCATTTCAGCGACTCGTCAGCTAATAAAAGTATATGGACCACTGTGCGTCTCAATTCGGGCAATCAGAATATTTTACATGGCTATGTCGTATAAAACACGTGCCAGGCTCCCCCCCCCGAACACGAACCACATAAATAAGGGAAAGCGAAAGACGAGGCCTCCGCCTTCTTTCTCCGGAGCACATACGACCGAATCTGGGCGAAAACTTTTCCAATTTTCCCCTTTTTATCGTAAATTACGCACAATTCAATATTTGGCCTTTTTACTGGCTGCTTTGTCTCTGCGTCGTCTGCCTTTTTTCTGCCTGACTTGGTAAGGGAAGTTCAAGGGTGGCTGCCTTGGGGGTGGGGCTATCACAGGGTTCTCTCGGCTTTCTTCTTCCTCTGTCTTTGCTATTTTGCTATTTTTTGTGTGTCTCCTTATCGTAAATAAGAAATCTCATACGTGCATGGGATACAGCCGAGTTCAGCCCCCTTCCCGCACTCATTTGCTTTATGAATAAAGCAAAAGTTAGTTTTACTTCTGGCCTTCTAAACGGGTATACCTTCCTAATCGAAATTGCCCATGGCTCGGAAGTGTAATGATTGTTTTTATATGCGGGGTAATTTATTTAGCATTATTCTCAAAGTTGTTTCAGGCATAAATCGATTGCGGAGAAAGTGTTTTCTATTAGTAGGCCCACAAAGAGTCTAGATAGTCGAATCGTATGTATCGTAGAAAAAGTAGTGGAATGAGTTCTAAGGCCTAAGCTAGACCAAGGCAGGCTCCAGTTCTGGAGTCCCAATCCCTGTGATCAGATGTCTAGAAAATGGTAGCTTGCTGCTGTACAACGGTTTCTATATCTCAGCACAGTGATTTCAGAACCCCTTTCTGTAGTCTCCCCCTTCATAGAAACCACTGAGCACGGAGGGTTAGGGCCTCCTGGCCACGGCCAGGACCAGACACAGACAAATAGGCCTTCGGTGCGCGCCGCTGCTCCCAGCCGAATAGTATGCAACGGGCTTGTGTCAAAATTTTTATGCCGTGCATGGCACGCAAACGTGTGCAAAAAAGAAAACCACTGGAGAGGAGTGAATAGTCAAACGGGAGCCGAAACTACGGAGGAACAACAATGACAGGGGTAGTAAATTGAAAGACCGAAGACACGGAATTGGTTGGCCAAGTGGTGGAGGAGCAGGGCTGGCAGTAGACGACCAAACTGATTCAATTAAATCAGTCCAATTGAAGCGGCTGGCGAAATGTGTGGGGAACGTGTGTCCGGAATATTTAAGCTGCCACAAAAGCCATCCAGGAGGCGACGCACTTACTGCATGCAGGGTTCAGAGTGCGAATCGCTGTTTAAATTACAGCTTAAAGCCAGCCCCAAATCGAGGTTCCACTCGGGCGAAACTTCATCATTATCGCGCGGCGACTCTGGCGGCCAAATGTTGCCCGCCGAAAAAGTTGTCGCATCGCATTTTGTACAAATAACTGAGCATTTTGTTTGCGCCACACTTGCGCGCACATTTTTTAATGTCCCGACACTTTTTGCCGCATGTTCGCAGCGGAGTCGGCGAACCGAGCGGAAAACAGCAGTAGCAGCCATTCGAGCCGCCACTGGTCTGGCTCTGGATCCCGTGACTTTTGTCGCGTATCGTATTAATATCTCAATTTATAGCAATTTATAAAAATATGAAAAACTCTCAAATGGGTGGAAAAGTCTGTGGCATTGTGGGGGAAACCAGGAAATAAAATTTAAGTGTACCTTTTTTGTGTCCGGTTTCCCCGGCCTCCACATTCTACATCCGCCTACATTTGTGTGGCCGCCAGTTGCGCCTAACGAAGCCCCCGAGGAATGCAACTGGAAGCTCTCCCCGGCGCCCCCCCCGTTTAAATGAGGATTGTGCCGGGCCGACTTTAAAGGAGATTCCCGTGCAAATCCCCGTAGTGCCCAACTGGGACCGCATTTCGCCAGCTCCCCACACTTTGTCAGAGCCCACTCTGCGTCGCACCCGGAAGGGAAAACTTTCGGCACCCACGCTTTGGGCTCTGTGTGAAAATCACTCAAAATTGTGTTTAACTAAGCGTAAAAATTATAAGCAAATTAATTTGCACAAATCACAACAACAGCAGAGGCTACGAATACGGCACCAACAATAGTGGCCGGGCTTGCAGTCGAAAAGTTTTATGAAACAATCAGGCGAAGGCAGCCTTCGAGGGTGTGGGTGGGTCCTGGGCCGGGTCTGGTTCCATTGGCATCCTGCAGATCCCGTCCTGAGCCCGGCCCGAAGCAACTGACGCGGCAGCAGAGGCAACCAAATGAAACGCTGGGGCGGAGTGGGAATAACCGACAATTTATCTGCATAAAAGCGCAGTGTGCAACTTTGACGTGGGTGTCTGCCTTGATGGGGATTGATGGGCGTGGGCTCGGAAAAACTTTGCTGTTTCGGCTGTGGGATATATAGCTTCACTCGGTCTTTTCAGATAGCAGACCTTTCGAGGAAGTATTCTAATAAAATGATGTTCCCTACAGCTATTTCGTTAATTTCTACTACGATCGAAACTAGGAATCAAATATATTTCAAACACCCTTAATGGATTTCTGGAATCAATTCCATTAATAGTTTGCATGATACAAAAGACACTGCCTGGAAAAGATCCCATTTTGTTTCTGAAGAGGGTTGATCGACTAGGAGGTGGGCTTGAGCTGGAGGATTCTTTGGCCATTTTTAATTGACTTCAATGGGAAATTATTCAGAGAGATGCCTTTTGTACCCAAGTGGTTATTGTTGGTTTTCCATTTAGAAAAATCAACAACGGTGCAAACTTGAGTCACATGTGACCAAAGTTTCGAACGCCCGAGGCCACGCAACGCCATCCGAAATTTCCTTGACTTGGCACCGGCCTCATTAGAAGATTCGGAGGAAAGCGCCGGAGGCGTAGGCGGAAGCATCGCCCATTTGCATTTTGTAAATTGTTGCCAACGCGGGCCTGAAATATTTGACAGCGTAGGCGGGGCCCGGCCCCCAAACACTGTTCGTTGCCATTGTCTGCGTTTAATTATGGGTGTAAATAAATGTCTATCATTTCGGGTTGCGTGGTCCAGGGGACTCCCCCTGCCTTGAGTTATGTGAAGGGTTTTAATGAGCTATTGACATTGCTGGCTGGGCGGACAACTGTGCAGGGTGGAAAATCACAGAGAAAGAAAATATTTTACATTTAGTTTGTTTAGATACATTTGAGGTTTTCGTTAAAAAAGCAATGTGTATAAATGTGTGTGTATAAATCACTAGTTATTGTTTTATTATTTATTTATTTGACATTGTTTAAATTTCAGCATGGTTATTTTTACTTTCAAAATATATCTGCAAAGTGGCGAAGTATCTAAAAGTAGCCATTATTGTGGTCATTTTTTTATCACATCAAAATATCGGCATATATTAGAGGCTTAAATTATGTAAATATATGAAATAGACCCGAACTGAAGTTCAGCTTAAATTTCTCTATTTACATATTTATCTCGATTGATTTCAATCGGTAGTAAATTTCCTCTTTAATATTAATACCAACAAACTTCATATTTCAAAAGTTTTAATTATGGTAATACACAAGATTTTACTTAGTAAAAACATATTTAAAGAAGTTTTAAAAGTTTACTTCTAATGTTTAATAAGTCATCACTAATTTTTCCTTCTACCTAAATTAGTTTCTATTTTGATTGATATTTCTCTGTGAGAACCTCGGAGGTCTTGAGTCCTTCCGTACAGTTTAGATGGCTCATCAACTAATCAAGGCTTAGATATATGTTTCAAAGCCTGCTTGGGAATCGATTAATCTGCCTCTCTGCAGGGCCTGGGTCATTTCACCCCGCCAGCCTACTTTCCGCCCTACTCTGGGGTGCAGTCGGTTGGGGGCCGAGTCAAAGTCAACCCCCTCATTAACGCCCCAATAATTAAACTCAATTAATGGCCGAATGACCAGTCAACTGGCACAGCAAGAACACATCAAAGACAACGGGGAAATGCAGCGACCTTTGGTCCCCCGGTTCCCCACAAGCCGACGGCAAGGAAAACATCTCTCGGGGCCACCCGCTAACAACTTCATTTGTCTCTGTTAAGACGTATCCTGGCTTAGCAACCAAAACTCCTGACAAACTCCTTTTCACCCCGATACTTCGCCGAGTACCCTTGGGGCCGGGGAATCACACCAAACCACACGCTGTGTTGTCCTTATCTTGACAGCAAACATTTACAAAAGAAAAACACCGCGGGACGGGGCAACTCGAACACGTCTTTATCGCAGCCAAACAACGCATTTTCCAATTTTCTTTTCGGGTTGCTTCCTCCAATGTCGTCTTCGCTTTGGCTTTTAAATACTCCGGAGGTAGATTAATCATTGCCCTGACTTCGTCCCCGTCTTCTTCGCCGGCTGAGCTCCAACTCCGAATACCTGCTCGCTACGGGAGCAACTTCCCCCAAATCCAATTATAATTGCGCTTATCAAAAATAAGTTTTCGATACTTGTTGGCCTGACTTATGTCGAAGAGAGCTCGCAGAGAGACGGTGTCTCTACCAATTTCGCCAATATGGCAATTTAATCCACACAATCAGTTTAAGGCATCGCCATTTATCTTTCGGCCAGCAGAGGGGAGGGTGACCTGAGCTACTTTCCCCGACTTGTGGTTACCAATCGGGGATTTCTTTCCTCGGCATCGCTGTCAATTACCTCAAGTTTAATTGAAGGTGAAATTGTGTCAGAGCGGAAGAGAAAAAGTTGATGTGGTCAACCGTTCCGGGGTTAGAGTTCCGCACAAAGTTCTCCCAATGAAACATTATATTACTTATGCTAGATTCGGGGGGTGGATTACTGACGGAGAAAGTATGTAGCCCGGAACAAAATTGAATTCGTATTATAAGCCTGAAATAATCAACGCATTGTTTCTCCATCATTCTTTTTCCAAAGCTGACCAATCCTTCCTTTTTTAAGTTACACTAAATAAACAAAAAAAGGGTTATATCAGTTTCCAGCTTTCCTTGTTTTGTGTGCTCCAATATTTACCAATCCTTATTGAAATGTATCGATCGCCAATTGAGAGATTATCGGTTTATTAAAAAAACGTTAATACAAACATTTTAAAGCCCTCATCTTCGAAAACATTAATAACAATATTCCTTTTTTTGCTCAAAACTTCAGTAGGACCTATATTACAAATATAGCTCAGTAAAACTATTTAACACTACATTCATAAATATTCAAATTAGCATATATTTGGAATTCACAGTCAAACAAGAAAGGAAGCTAAGTTCGGAATGCCGAAGTTTAAATACCCTTGCAGTAAGTAAAAGAAGAAGAAAAAAATAGTTCAGACTTTTTCGCTTTCTCGGGTACTGACATAAAATAAATGTTGCGAGAGAAAAATGTTGCCAGCGAAGAATGTTGGTAGCGAAAAATGTTGCGAGAAACAAAATTGAAACCGAAATTCCGGAATAATACAAAATGGCCATATCTCAAAATTGTCCCATCTTTCCAATGGCAGCTATATGATATAGTCATCCGATCCGGCCGGACTATCTGCAAAGTTTCATTCATAAAGCTTCAAAGCTAAGGGACTAGTTTGCGTAGAAACGGACGGACAGACGGACATGGTTAGATCGACTGGGCTGTTGATGCTGATCAAGAATATATATACTTTATAGGGTCGGAAATGTCTCCTTCACTGCGTTGCAAACTTCGGACTAAAATTATTATACCCTGCAGGGGTATAAATATAGTGATATAATATGTGAAGTAGTCATTTATTATATTTATAATCAGCATTAAGAGCCGCGTCGATTTTATAGCTATAGCTATAGCTATAGCTTTGAATGGCGGTTTGGTGACTATAAAGAACAGAGACTTTGTGCAAGGCACACAGAATTCAATAGCTTTTTACGATTGTCCGATAATAAATAGCAATAAACTCAATCAATTGATATTCATTTTGAAAATAGTTAAGCATATTTATATTTTACTGAAATATCAATTGGTTCTGGAGAAATTAAGGCCAAAGGCCAAAGAATTATTGTAAATTTGAGTGGTGCATTGAAATTCCAAAACTTAATACTTTGCAGCTTTGTTTTTTAGTTATTACTATCAATCATAAAGATTAATAATAGCTGGATAAATAAAATTCACAAATATTGATATCAAATAATTATTGTAGCTGAATTTGTCATCGTCCGCTTTATTACAATTCTTTCAAATGTGATTTTAGTTCGATACAAAAAGCTTTTGCATCAAATGCGATTTGCATTAATTATATCAACGCCATAAAAAGCTAAATTCGGGAAGGGTATAAAAAGCTTACATTGAATCGATCGGTAAATGTGGAGGAAATGTAAAAGTCTAACTGTAAGTCCGTAAATATATTAAGAATTGGTAAACAAAATAAAAGTTCAGATTACTTTTATGTTTTCCAATATATTTATAATCTATACTATCCGCGCGTGCTCCATCTTCCACCACGCCTCAGGTATTTAACGGTTTGCATCACTCTGATCAATGAGCACTACAATCTTACAACTTGTCTTCTGGTAACATTTTATTCTGAGGTTTCGTTTCTGCAGGGCGAGCCTGGGAATTTAGTTCGGCAGGCTTGTCTTCTGTTTGATTATTACGAAAAATCATTTGCCGTTGTTAAGCACGTGTCGCTGTCCGCCGTCTAGGGCTTGATCGTCTTAACCTCACTTTCGTATTTCTGCGCTCGATATTTTATTTTGGTAGTGAAAACGATTTCATGGATAGGCATATCGATGCCATTTTTAATTGCGCCGATACTTCACGTAAAGCGACTACTGTCGTCGTGGTCTGTGTGGGTATAGCGTATAAAATACGCGAAAGCTGCTGTTGACACTTAAAATAATATACTGTAAGGTCACTGTAATGTTACTCCTTACGTTAACAGTGAGTTGTCAACATCTGTTGAGGCCCTAACGAATTGTCAAGAAAGTTTTAAAAAATTTTGTAGCAAAAAAACATTTGTTTGGCATTTACAAACAATAAAAGAAAAAGTCATCCAAATAGGTTCAGCCGTTCACAACAGATGTAGGTTAGGTTATAGTTATAGGGCAAACCTTTCTCTCTTCCAAGTGGACGGACGTGTTTTTTTCTTGCGCTCTCGTTTTGTGTAATTTTTTGATAAAACAACCGGTGTTTTATTCTAATTCTTTGATTTTGCGAGTAATAAAGAGTAATTAAGATCCCATTCACTTCGTGTGCATGCAGCTATTCTGTTTTGTGTTTTTAATTATTATTAATTTCACATTTTAGTTTTGCTGCTAGTGTTTGCTTTTGCATTTTTTGCATTCCTCGTTGTGCCTTCTCCGTTTAGCTTGCGCCGCACTATGGCTCAAAAGATAGAGATACTATACTAAATTCAAATTTTTCATGACAACGGATCGTAAAAATTGTTATTGCATTCGACAGGTAATAGTTCAAAAGGGCTGAATAAATTAAATCATTCAAATCGGTTAAATATTTAAGAAGTTACACGTGTTCAAAGTTGAACCTTTTTTGGGTTGCACAAAAAGCAGGTAGTTTTTTAGCAAAATGCAGACTTTGCGGTCGATTTTTAGCTAAAATATGTAACCGACCGGCTTGGTTATGGTCTCTATCGAAAGGGTAATCGAATCTCAGTAAAACGAAGGTAGAATAAATTTATAATATATTTTGCACGTTCAGGCATACCTGTTTTACCGAAGTACTATTTTTCACCTATTTTTCAACTTTGATGGAATGTATAAAATAGGGGGATGGTAGTGGCTGGGTTTTGCGAATGAGGTGTTGTTCTTGAATATGTCCTTTATAATATTTAAAAAAGATCGGCTGCCCCGAACTGCCACCCCGAATTTCCATAGCAAAAGATACTTTCAACTCAGCGTAAAAAACGCGCGGTTTCGTGCAAATTCTGATACAAGCACAGTCGCTGCGCAGCACTAAATTGTATGGCGGGCATGCATTTTTCCTGTATTTATGGCTTGTTTTTTATTTCCTGACTTTGTAATTACACTTAATTATACGAAATTAATTTATATTGAATAATTATTCTTCAAAAATATTAAAATTTGTAAAATTGAATGATTATTTTGAACAAAAAGTGCATAAATAATTGGAAATTGACAAAATGAAAAAATTACTTTAAAAATAAATTTTTTTTCCTTAAAATTTATGTATTTTTTTGTTTTTAAAAAAAAGAAAAAATAAATGAAAAGTATTGTTCGAAATTGGATAAAAGCTGAAAAAACTGCCTCAGAAAACATTAATTTTCGATTATAAAATCTACTATGTATCACAACATATTGTATGACCACTTAATCGAAAGGTATTAAAATTACCTTTCATATAAAACTGGTTCAACTGGTTCACGAGTTATGATTTTAGTAAAGCGAAAGTATCTAATGAGCTATAGTGCGCCGTCGCGACAGCTAATCGAAAAGCTTGCTCCCACGCTCACCCGCTCACCCGTTCACCCGCTCACCCGCTCACCCGCTCACCCGCTCACCCGCTCTCTCACTCTCCCGTTTTTTCAGTGCAGCTGCACTCTTATCTCTCCTTACGCAAAGGTACAGTGGTAAGTCTAAATAATGTCCGCTATTGTCTGTGTCGTTAAAACCTGTAAAAAGGTTATTACATCTGCTGATCTTACAATCGGCTGCTGGCTGTAAGACAACATTATGCATGCCAAGTGCATTGGTGTTGGGGCTCGGGCGGTAGACGATGTAAGAAAAAACATCGGTCTGCGGTACTGTTGTGAGGCCTGTCGCAATGTTGAAAGGGAGATGATGTCTTTTATGCGGCAAACCAAAAACGGTTTTAGAGACGTATTATTGAGTTTCCGCAAAACTCAAGATATGTTTTTGGCGCTGGATACTCAATTTAATAGCCTAAAGCTATTAAATGAGTCTCCTAGGCGCAAAAAATCCTCTACTGGTCGGCAGCATCTAGATGGAACCCAACCTCCAGCGGTCGAACAGCAGCCTCCAGCGACACAGCCAAGAGTTTTGGGATCGAGTGGCAAGAAAGATTCGGCCTCCGAATGTGCTGCTGGAGGGACCGCGCCCCCGGTGATTTCCGTTATATCCCCTGACTCCACAGAGCCCCGAAATTTTATCTGCCCAAGGTGCTAGGCCCGGACTACCGGCCCATACTGGCAATGCAAACAATCGCCAAAAGCCATTATAGCTGTCCCACCAACGAAACATATTTTTGTTTCGCGGCTCTCCCCCTCTCAGACATCGGAAGATGTAATTGCCTTTATCCAAGGCAAAACTGGAGCCGAAAATAATAAACTTAAGGTGGAAAAATTCAAATTTTCTTATGCTAGGGACATTTCGTCTTTCAAAATAAATGTCCCTAACGAACTCTTTGACACAATATGTTCCACCAAATTCTGGCCTGAATTCGTTGTCGTCAAGGAGTTCGAAGCTAAGAAAAAGAAACGGAGGCCTGTAGGAATAAGTCTTCTCAGGCCCGATTAGACCACTGCGCCCTTTACGTCTTCCGAACCAAAAAACTAACAAGTCCCCTTTCTATTTCCTATCAGAATGCAAGAGGTTTACGTAGTAAGCTTCCCAA
>VNJU01002628.1:0-17147 GCA_008042675.1 Drosophila seguyi | reverse complement strand
ACGACCTCCACCTCATCTGGGTCCCAGGACATAGGGACATCGAGGGCAATTGCGCTGCCGATGAGCTGGCCCGGCAGGGTACAACCTCCCCTCTTCAGCTGGAGAGGGAGCTAGTTGACATGCCCCTGGCCACTCGCAGACTACTTTGTAGGGAACACTTCCGTCTCCTCGCGGACAGGAAATGGGAAAACCTAATCTCCTGCCGCCATGCTAGAATGATCTGGCCACGCCGATGAGCGAAACGCTCCAAGGAGCTTCTGTCTTAAGCAGGGAAAGCTGCGCCCTTGCCGTTAGGGCTCTCACTGGTCACTGGCTACTTGGAACGCACGCGTCCAGGCTGTCGGTGCACCATAATGACTTCTGTAGAAGCTGTAGGGATGAGGAAGAGGAAGAGTCAGTAACTCACCTCCTCTGCCACTGTCCGGCCCTAAGCAGACGTAGACTGCAGTACCTGGGCTCTTTCACTCTTGTGGATCTCGCCGAGCTAAGCGAGGCATCACCGAGGCAGATAACCCGCTTCATCCAAGGAGCGGGTTGGTCCTCTCTAACATAGGACTGGTCAGCGGCCCATGAGAACCCGTTGCGGGCAGGGGATCTAAGCCCACGCGGCATCACAAGGAGCCTCCTCTGGCTCAAGTGGGCGGCCAGGCTCTTCGAGCCGGCCGTCACCGCCCTAACCTAACCTATTGAACCGCTGCAGCTATGTAATGTCAACAAGTTGGTCTGCCTATAGTCTAAAAATAAACAGCACTTGAGCGCTAGGTGTAGACATCTGCGTGGGTTTTCAACCCTTAGATAAAGATGCAAGCGGTTCTGAAGCATTTTCTTAAAGATAAGGAATATCGTGCAGTGGAAAATTCCTGCATATAGATAATATCGTTCCCATGTCTGGGAGCATATGGCCACTGCGTTGGTCTAGTTATACATAAGATTAGAATATGTGAATTTCATGTTAGCTACCTAAGCTAGGACTTTAAGAAATAAATTTAGTTTTGAAATATCAACTCACGAGTGAAGGTCTTTTTATTGGGATCTTTCAATATATATTTGAAAATTGTAATTTTTTCAGAGACATCTTTGATGTTTCGACGATACATCGGAAAAACATCGACTTTTATTTTAAAAACATCGAAAAACATAATGTTTCGACACCTCTACTGCCTACGATCCGCTGGGCTGATCCTCGCTTTTTTGAGAGCTCTCAAATTGATGTATCGATCGGGGCTGACATTTTGCAGTTCAAAATGATGGACAAAATATTTGCGGATCGCTCCTGGGTCAAGAAACTATTTTCGGGTGGGTGCTAACGGGGCCGATTTCCATGGACATCCGAAACTGGTCGCACCCTGTACGACTCAGGTGCGTCAAATAGGGGACTCTAATTCGCTCAGCACGTTTCTCGCAGCATATGTACGTCGACGATGTTCTGGCAGAGGCGAATTCTGTGAACGAAGCCCAAAGTTGTGTTCGAGAGTTGCAAGCAGCCCTAAATTCCTCCGGGTTTCCGTTTAGAAAGTGGACCTCAAACCACAAATGCGTCCTTAATGACGGTCCGATCGAGCATCTCTTTCATAGCGAGTTTCTAGACATCGATGCCGAAAGCACGGCTAAGATGCTCGCTATTCGGTGGAGGGCAAAGTCCTACGAGTTCTATTTCGTACCTCCTGA
This sequence comes from Drosophila seguyi, assembly GCA_008042675.1. Taxonomy (NCBI): domain Eukaryota; kingdom Metazoa; phylum Arthropoda; class Insecta; order Diptera; family Drosophilidae; genus Drosophila; species Drosophila seguyi. The sequence goes on along the minus strand of VNJU01002628.1, from coordinate 15,479 downwards.
AATAGTTTTGGAACCCTCCCGCTATATACAGCGAGAAGTTTTGTCCCAAATCATGCAGGAGATGGGTCTGGTATCAGCCAGAGGTAACCATAGAGCATCACGAATTCTGTCACGCGTCTCAGAAAGCCTATGGAGCGGCTATCTACATCCCCGACGAGATGGGGCAAAAGATTTTGACTCGTCTGCTTACAGTCAACAAAGAAGTGGCTCCGGTGAAAACCGTGTTCCTTCCCCTGCTAGAGATTTGTGGTGCCCTGCTGTTAACCGAAATGGTGACAGCAATCCTTCCGCATATGCCAACCGCCAGTTCAGATACCCGCTGTGGACAGATTCCACTATTGTTCCAGCCTGGTTATAAAAGCATGCTTTCAACTGGACCACGTTTGTGGCCAACAGAGTTGCCAAGATCACGCAGGCGACACCAGTCGACTGTTGGGCACACGTTCGATCTGAACAAAACTCCGCCGATCTAGCCAATCGTATCCCTACATGAATTGGCAGGAAATCATCTTTGGTGGCACGGTCCAGAGTGGCTGCAAGGGCCACGAGAACTATGGGCAGCGCCAAGCGATACTCTTCCAGTAACAGAGCTAGAGCAGCGCGCGGTCAAAGTGCATTGTGCCCCGTCTAGCGACTTCCTCGAACGTTTTTCCAAAGTGGACAAGGCACTTCGAGTTCTGGCCTATGTTCAACGCTTTCTTAAACGCTGCCGCAAGGGTTCGATCTTGCCGACCTACTAGTGAAGAGATCCGAGAGGCTGAACGAACTCTGGTATCCATTACGCAGCGCAGAGCATACGGCCAGTAGCTAAAGCATCTGGAAGAGAAAAGGCCCCTTCCAGTATCAAGTCCGTTGCTGAATTTGTGTTCATTCATCGATTAACACGGCCTTTTAAGGGCTTGCTACTCTCTACCTGAGACTACAGGACAACAAATTAAAAGATCATTGAACCACATGTGAAATTACCAAATCCTTACTTACCTGAAGAAGCACTGACTTTGTATATAGCTGTATGGTAGACCTCACGAAACACACATACAAGCCAATGCTATGTAGTGCTAAAGAAAGGAATGCTGATATATCCGAGTTACCAAAGATTGCATTCAGTAAAGGTTATGTACTACCCAAGCAGCTTGAAATATTCTGACTATTCAGCTGAAATAACAATGCAGAGCTTGGTCGACCATACTGTAAGTCGAATTATACAGTCGGTTTTTGAAAATCAATTCTCAGAAAATAATAATAATACTGATTTAATTGCAATACATAAATAGAGCTGTGATGGTAGCAGTGGACATGCAACTTATCTTCAAAAGTTTCAAAATTGTGAAACTGATATGACAATAATATGATATGATATAACACAACAAATTCAGCTTGGATAAAAAATGTTGTGAAAAACCCGAGGCCTTCCTCAACTCCCTATTGTTAGCCTCTAAAACTGATTAGAAAAAGGAAACGACTGAATTAATTCGATCAGAGAGCGATAAGGTAAAAACCGAAAATAGCACAAATTAAACCAACAACTACCCTTTCATTTACTACACGAGTTCCACATGACCATGCTCGACGGCAAAACGTTTAGTGTCCTTGCTGAAGCCTCTACTCTGACATTTGGAATTTGTAGAGCATTACCAAAAACTATGAATAATATTAGTTTGGAAAAAATTTAACCAGTTGATGCAGATCTTCTAAAATATGGCTTATCTACTTGCATGCGTGGATAAGAATTTTTGAAATCGTCTTACATATTTCGTACAGACTTAAAATTAAGCAAGAAAGGATGCTAACTTCGGCATGCCGAAGTTTAAATACCCTTGCAGGAAGTAGATGGAAAAGAAGAAAAATGTTCTGACTTTTTCGCTTTCTCGGGTACTGTCATAAAATAAATGTTGCCAGAGTGTTGCTGGCGAAAAATGTTGCTGTCAAACAGATATATATATTCCTATGGCAGCTATATAATATAGTCGTCCGATTTTGATCAAATTAAAACCAAAATTCTGAAATAATACAAAATGGCTACGTCTAAAATTTTATGAAAATATGTGGAAAATTGGCTTAGTTCGATTTTTTATGATATATGATATTGTTGTCCGATTTTGATAAAATTAAAACCAAATTTCTAGGATAATACAAAATGGCCAAATCTAAGATTTTATGCAAATATCTTAAAAATTATAATTTTTTCATTAAAATTTACCGATCGTTCCTATGGCAGCTATATGATATAGTCGTCCGATCCGGCCCGTTCTGACTTATATAGTAGTGAGAGCATATAAAAGACTATCTGCAAAGTTTCATTCAGATAGCTTTAAAACTGAGGGACTAGTTTGCGTAGAAACGGACGGACGGACAGACGGACAGACAGACGGACAGACGAACATGGCTTGATCGACTCGGCTGTTGATGCTGATCAGGAATATATATATTTTATAGGGTAGAAATGTCTCCTTCACAGCGTTGCACACTTCTGACTAAAATTATAATACCCTGCAAGGGTATAAAAATGACAACTTCGAGGTGAAGATAAGGCCACAGTAGAAGCTTGAAGCTTTTTGGTAAATATTTTTATGGCTAGTAGTGGCAATACCAACAATGGAAATACTGCTAGACAGTTTTTTAGCCAACCAAACTTGGTAGCTGGCATTACAGGAGTTAGCGAAGCACTTATATACAAGTCAATACCGATTCATTTAGCTCAAACGCCACGGAAACAGCTAAAATTAAGCCGGAGCCGATATCATTAACAAAGTAGGACTTCCTATCGGAATAATGTCTAACGAAGCACTTGAAGCCAGGAACAAAGATTTAAGGAATATGCGGTTAAACCCTTCCCGTAAGGACAAAAGACTCAAGAATGCAAGATGTTTTGAACGGATTACTTGTTTTATCGGATCCGCTCATAACGACTCCTTCAAAATCAAAAAAAAAACGCATTTAAATATTTCAAGTTGGAAACAACTGCTGGACTACTACTATAGGATTTAATAGGTGTTAAATTCTCCCGCTGCCGAGTCTACCCGGGAATCGTTCTTCGAAAGTGCAAAAGGTTTCACGAACTGAGCACTGAAAAGCGCTAAGAGGGATGTAAGGTAAAAGTCAAGGATGGGTTGCCCGTCGCTCAGAACACGGTGTTCCGATGGACCGTCTATGGAGCATGCATATAGTGATGAGGCCGATCCTGTTTCCTAGCCGGCGGGTGTTTTTCCTTTGCCTACGCAAGAGGGGGAAAATGAAACCAATTAGACGCTTATTTTTTTGAAGTAACAGCAACAACAACAAAAACAACTTCTTCGTCCGCAACACCCACCAACAACCCCGACAAATAGGTTTATTATTGTTTTATTCGCCCCCTCCATTACATCAATAATGAAATGCTATTTAGGAACAACGCGTAATACTGTAATATTCAAAAAACGTCTACTTGTCTCTTTTTGCTTTTACAAGTAGTATTTCAACATGCGTTTCAATTGTAGTACTTGTTTTTCTCGGCGTAAACTCTCCAGGTCCGAATCGAGGACTAATAAATATGGATAGATTTCTCAAACACCAAACCAAAACAGGCAATGGGTTCTCCCCGAAAATCGCATTGTGTACCTTCATGAGATCATCTTTCCCATCTTCCAAACCGGTCAGTGTCATGCGCAGATCCCTCTGATAATATATTTTCTACTAATTTCCTCTTAAATTATAGTTTATATTTAAATTATTTATATTTGACATGTCAAACTTCTAATAAACAAGGAACGTAGTTGAATGTAGCAATGGAAACACACATTCAAAATGTTTAATTATGTAGTAGTGGTATATTACTATTAGGTACAGAAAATATTGTGGTCTTGTTAGACACAAAAGGGCTTCGAAAAAGAAGATAGACTGAAATGTATTTTCTGGAATTTTAAAATAAGAATAAAATAACAAACTTACCATTTTTCTGAAATGCCAAAAGCCTGTAGCTGCCAAAATAATATAATATACTTGGGTAGAATAGCTATAAAAACTATTATTTAATATTTTATTGGTATTTTATTAGGTTACAGAAAAACTTATTCTGAGTTGGAATATTGAAAAATAATAGGTAAAGACAATTAGTTAATAACACACTGACGAATTTATAGCCAAGGTTGCCAGGCAGGGTCCATGCGACACAGATTATCTGTATTTGTTGCAGATTGTATAAGTACAGAAATTTTTTTATTTTCAATGCTATCAAAATAGGAAATTTTGTTAAAACGCGACATAATAATTTCTACAGCTGAATTAACTAAATTAACTGTATGATCCATAAAGTCTCCTTCTGGATAACGGTCACCAACTCCTTCTGTTAATTTGGATTCTCTAAACCCTTTTTTTTGTAAGCCAATTATTTCATCTCTTAATATTGTTTGTAGTATTGAACATAACTTATAGTTTGGTTGAATGAAACATCGAGCAGTAGCTACAATCGCCGCCGACAAAGGTCCAATAATGCCAATGCTAGTAATAAATTCACCAATGTTAGGAGTTAAACGAAATGGTACAGATCTATGTTGAATGAGCTGACACTTATCATCATTTAAATCAAACTTAAAATACGAAATATTCATAAGTCCGGAGTCTTGGTGAAGATACATCATATCTGGATTAAGACGTGTTAAATTTAAAGCGTGTTCACATAGATATGCTAGCGCCAGCTGAAGGGTAAGCTAAAAATAATTATATATAAATTATCTATTTATTTTCATTACAAAAATTAATTAATGTGAGAGAGATAAAAATTTCGGCAAGCCGATATTATATGCTGTTTCACTTTTAACAATAAAACTAGGTATCGATTACTAGAGTAACAAAAACCAAAATAACATTGATGTGATCTAGTCTCTGCCGAAAACATAGTGTCTTTAGCGTGTTATATTTGCAGTCGTTCTTAGACCTTGGGAGAAAATTCCTTGGTTTGATAAAATTGAAATTGCCGTATTTCCGAATAGATGGAAATATGTTGAAAGACAATAAAACAATGTTTGGTTTCGGTAATACCTATGGCGGTCAGAAGAAGTCATTCTGACATATATGTTTATGTATATAAATACTTCTCCAAAGTTTCTCTCAGAAGGCTTAAGCACATAAAAACTAGTTCGCGTAGAAACGGATTGAGGGGCATGTTGATGGTCAAACATATACATATATGATTTATAGGGTGGAAAATGACTCTATTGCTGTGTTGAAAACTGTTGGTAAAAGATTGAATAACGTGTAATGTTCCTATTCCACTGCTACATATTTCAACATTTTTCGGGTATGTTCCATATGTTTTCATACAAAATAAATGAGGCCATTCAATATAAATGACCCATACATTTTCTAGTATTTAAAAAAAAAAACCAAACATTTTAGACTTTTTACGAAATTTCAGAAGTTTCCATAAGCTTCGAACCCATTTACGAAATCTTCTACTTTCTTATATAAAAAGAAAATCACGAGGCAAGTCCTTTAGGCCAAATACGCTGTAAATCTCTACGCAGAATCCGCGTAAAACTTTTCCCGCTCTCGAGGAGGACACTCGAAAAGCCCTCCAACTGTGCCGTATTCCCCTAAAGATCCAAGAGTATACAAGGTGGTAGCTTAACGCTTAGAGCGTTCCTAGAATTGGTATAATTTTCTTAAGCCCCTGTAATTCTCCCACCAACGTATCAAAATGTACTCTCTCCGTGCATTGTAATTTTGTGGCACGTCTTGTGGCAAAAAATAACCATAACACTTCTGTAATTCGGAAGAGATGCAGTATTCGTGATGGTTATTTTTTCTTTGTTACTACAAATTGCCCAAACACACGAGAATTGGCGTAGATTTTAATGTGAAGGCATACCTTTATGAGATCCTCTTCCCCATCTTCCAAACCGGCTAGTGTTATGACAGCACTGCGCAGATCCCTCTGATAATTTTATTTTCTACTAATTTCCTCTCAAACTTTAGTTTATATTTAAATTATTTATATTTGACATGTCAAACTTCTAATAAACAAGGAACGTAGTTGAATGTAGCAGAATGTAGCAATGGAAAAACACATTGAAAATGTTTAAATATGTAGTAGTGGAATATTCCTATTAAGTGGACAAAATGTTGTGGTCTTGATAGACACAAAAGGGTGTCGAAAAAGAAGATAGACTGAAATGTATTTTTTGGTATTTAAAAATAAGAATAAAATAACAAACTTACCATTTTTCTGAAATGCCAAAAGTCTGTAGCTGCCAAAAAGGTTTTCAAAGACCAATGCTTAAGTAATGTCGTCGGAACCATAGTCAGTTGAATTTCGGAAAAAATTTCTCTTAATGTTGTGTGCGTAGTTTGAGTTCCTCTTGCTTGGACTTCAGAAAGACTTTCATAATATTTTACAATTGGCATATCGTAATCCACTTGTATTTCCTTACAACATTTTTTAAATATTTTCAGTAATGAAATGCTGTTTGGGTTATCTTCCGCTAAGCGCATTTGTGGTGATATTGGAACAACGCGTGGTACTGTTATATTTAAAAAACGTCTACTTGTCTCTTTTTGCTTTTCTAAGTAGTAGTTCAACATGCGTTTCAATTGTAGTACTCTTTCTTCTCGGCGTGCATCCCCAAGGCCCGAATCAAGGACTACTAAATAAGGATAGATTTTCCCATTGGTTCCCCTTATATATAATCTTCGCGCAGCAGTATTATTTTTTTGTACAATTTCCACACGTGGCATAAATCTGGCAATCCTTACATAATAATGCGATGATGAAGGTATTAATAATTCCCCGGGTAGTTCAACTTCTGCGGTTTTTTGACTGAAGTTCGATAAAAATCTACACTTGTCCTCTATTAAAAATGATGTTGGCAACTTTTTAACTTTAGTTTCAAGGACTTTTATCCATGTTTTTAATTTCGATATTAAATTGTGCAATTTCATAGCACCTGGCTTTGTAAAATCAAAATCATTAGTAAATTGTTCCTTCATTTTTTGGAATACTGGATCTTGAAACGTAACTTGTGCACGACGAGCAAGAGATTCTGAGGCGGCTGAATTAGTAACGGAAGAAGTTACAGATCCTGGAACATTTTCTATTCCAATTCCAAATGTTGATCCAAGCTTTTTGACAAAGTGCAGTGTGTGGGGAGTAATGGTGGCATGAGCAACAGTGTTTCTGTTCTCAAATGCTATAGCATAGCATTTTATCAAACCTTGTCGCAGTTGTCGCAGAACTTCCTCGGTCCAGCTCTCTCGAAACCAAACCATTTGGTCTACAATTCCTTCCAAAGAACTTAAAATTGTAGGATGCACTTCTCTTTGTAATTGCATAACTTTAGAACAACGCCACATAGGAGGTGTTGCTTTAATAGGATTAACTGATGGAATATTTCCTTGATTAGACCTTCCACAACTTGAGCCAATTACATCGAAATTCTAAAATGAAAAACAAAGATATATAAATATATACGTATTTGAATACGAATAAAATAAAATAAATATGATCTAAGAAACATATACAACAACCAAGAGCTCAAACATATAATATTAAACAAAAACATCTCATTACTGGGTGAGGTAAAAGTTATTCTAAAACACCTTGATTTGTATATTGCAAATTTGAAATCCAAGAGTTTTTATCACGGTAGCAAGTTTAAGGAAGACGCTGTGGATTACATGGTACCCAAACGCTATATCGGTGATTTTACAAGGAACATAGATAGGGCATCAGAAATTTAAATGTAGCTGAAACATGTAGTGCAACATCCAAATATAGGCAGCTGTTGTTTGGATGGGGGTCACCAGCGTGGCACAGATCAACCTGCATCACGCAAAGGCAGCTTCGGCTGTCATCGCCAGGTTGGTTACCAGGTCTGACATGGGGCTGGTGCTCATCCAGGAGCCTGGGGTCGTCAGAGGCAGGATCTGCGGCCTGAATCAAGTGATTATGCAAACAATTGCAGACGTAAGGGAGGCATCACCAAGAGCTTACATCTTGGTGCGGAAGGACACTAACATTCTATGTCTCTCTAAATTTCTCAACAGAGATCTAGTAGCGGTGATGATCACTAGCGAGCGCGGGAGGTGGCGCCAGCTTACTTCCCAGGAGACGTGACGGATGCTCCCCACCAGAGGTTCAGGATCTGGTACAACACTGCAGCAGCAAATGGCTACTTCTGCTGCTAGGGTGCGACGCCAACGCGCACAGTGTTGCATGGGTGCAGAGGTGAGTGTTTACTAGATAACTTTGTATCTTGTGATCTTACAAATTTTTAATGTGGGGGCTGAACCCACTTTCGTTACCAAAACCAGCGCCGAAGTACTGGATATCACTCTTGGCAATGAGGGGGGCTCCCGGTTGATTCGCAACTGGAAGGTCTCCTCAATACCATTAATGTCGGATCACAGGATCATCCTGTTCGGCATTCATAACAACCTTAGCTTCAGCAGGGCTATAAGGAAACCACTGACAGGTCAGCCTATCAGTCCTGTCTGGAATTAAATCTTAGCAGGCTGAACCAGAGTAGGAGAGAGATCTTGAGCAACTCTCAAAAAAAGTAGGAGAATTAATCTTGGATGACTATTATGCAAGCTGTCCCGGTGGGAGAGAGCTGGCTGACAGCAACGAGAGAGGCAATGTCACACGGTCACACTGATGAGGAGTAAGAAGTAAATCCATCGTGAGAGACGGACACACACGTGTTGCAGCAGATAAATTACATAATAAAGAATTTACAAAACTAGAACAAAGTGAAATCTTTATTACCCAGACGGATTAAAACAGTGGCGACGAGGTAAATTTAAAATTACAAATAAAAAGGCATATTCAAATATGTGTACATATGTACATGTGGATGTAGCTAAAAAAAAGTGTGTGCATGCACACATACACTCAGCGACACAAAAAAAGTCGCAGCCTAAATTTTCACTAACTTCTAAGTATTTTTGCTTGGGGTTTCTTTAAATTTTGTTCAAATTGTCCCATTTTTTTTTAATGATTAACAAAACATTTATAAATTAATGTGCATATCAAATTTTATTTTACTTTTGTTTATTTTATTGAAAACCATTTTTTCCACAGTCATATTAATATCACTCATTTTTCTAGCTATGATTACTTCATGAAAAAAAGTCAAATATTAATTTTGTATCAAATTAATGTAAATTTTTTTGTTAAAAATTCAATTAGTACTTTATAAAACCCTCTTTTGCTTTAATTGCACATTTTGCCCTATTTATATTTGGTTAGGCATCCCTTTATCATAATGTAAGGTGAAGGCTTAACTGTGTTCACACAGCAATTTTCCGAATATCGTTCGCCCTTTTAAAGGCGGACCTTGCAAGAGCTACCGGGCCCAATAAGATTAAATTCAGAGTGACCATTCGGGATCACTCCAATTTTTTTTATTTTTGGCCCAGTTTAGCCGATTCTCCTTCATTCTTTTATTCAGGAGTTGCTGTTTTCCAGTTGTCCTTGCCATTTAACCCACTTCATTTAAACAATGTTGAATTTTTCGGGCCGAAACATCCTTGTCAAATTATTGCCGTAGCTTAGATAATATCTCCGCTGCATTTTTTAATGCTTATCCTGCAGGCTAGTTCTCATAATAACATGATATTTTCGTGCAGTGGGGCATTTTTTCAATCCTGATCCTTGCTTTCCTTCCAATTCAAAATCGACGCACTGAGCTTTCATTACAATGTGTCTTAACAGCTATTTCACGATTTGATACATTTTGTGCAGCTAATAACATAATTCTCTCCTTCTCCCGAACAGTCAATTGCTTCCTATTAGGCAAACTTTTAAAGCTGTCTTCAGAAAAAGAATCCTTAAAAAAACTTTGTGAATAATTTGTCTCTTGAAATGACATCTAAGTAAATAATGTTCAGGGGAACCAACAAAAAAAAAGTAACCATCGGACAGAGTTTTTGGAAATCACCGCATATTGATTGCAAAAGTTCATACATTTTCTAGTTTTCTAGTTTTTGTGTCGTTTAGTGTACATATATGTATGTAATGAAAAAAAAAAGAGTATATTAAAACGTGTATATTTCTTTCTACATATATGTATGTAATTTGATATGAGGATTTTGGAAACCAAAAGTTATTTTGCGCAAAAAGTGCAGTAATGCGTATTCTTCTTCTTCCCACTAGGGTTGTTGATAATATATCAAAATATCAATGTATCGATATTTTTCTGAAAATGATATATTATTATCGTGATATTTTTTGCATAAATATCGATATCGCGATTATTTTTTTTTATATTTTTTTGATATTTTTTCTTTTTAATTGATTTGGATTTAGAGGACTTCATGAGCTGCAATAACACATCCATTGCAAGATACTTCCAGGATGAGAACAAGGAGAGCAAGGAGCTCAAATTATATTTTAGCTTGCCAAGCTGCATGGGAAAGTAATCCCATTGAAGTGTGAATAGCACACAAGTCAACAATCCCGGGCCTGTAGCAAAAGGTACCTGGTTACGTCGGGTAGCTCAGTGCCTTCAGGAGTTGGCTTCCGCGCTAAAATGCGTAATTTGTAACGCACGAAGCCCAATGACTGATACACAAATAACATACGAGTCTAAGTAGCATCATTAAATGCAATTCATACAAGCACTATATGTATTTTAATGCATTATTATTATTATCGTGTTATATATTGAGAACATTCATGAAGTTAAAATTGTTATAAGAAACTTGTATATTTTAATTGTGGGGGGAAATGTATTTTAAAAAAATATCAAATATATCGATATTTTTCAGTGATATTTTAAATATTATAAAAATTTTTTTGATAAAAAAATATCATCGATACGATATTTTTTTAAAATATCCGACAGCCCTACTTCCCACTCTCATTCGTTTCCCGCGCTAGTGTCGTTTTTCTTTTTTTCTTTTTCTAACTTAGTTTTGAGTAAAAAAAGAAGGGGAGGAGAGAGACAAGCGACAAGGCAGCGAGTTGGGAGTTAATGAGAGCAATTGGTGAGTGGTGGAGAGAGAGTAACATAAAAAGTTTTAAACACAAAAAGTGTTGGCTCACAAAAATTTTGCGGAAAAAAAGCTGACAGTGTTGGCACACATAATTTTTGTGAAAAAAAAGCTGACTTAAAATCATCGCCAGTACTTCGAGTATGAAGCGGTTAAAAAAAAATACCAAAGCTGACTTAAATAGGGCTGACTAAAATAGGGCTGACTTAAAGGCATTGCCAGGACTTCGAGTATGAGGCGAATATACAAATAAAAAGCTGATTGCGGACCAGTACTTCGAGTATTTGGCGGGGAAAAAAAAAAATATAAAGCTGACTGCAAGTCAATGCCAGTATTTCGAGTTTGAGGCGTGAAAAATACATAATATTCTATTTAATTTCAGGGGTATTAAGTACGATGGCAGAAAATGCAATCAAGCCATTTCTCTGCTAGACGATCATTTGAAATTTACCTCTTAGCTGAGGAAATCAATACATCCATTCGGAAAAGAAGCAAACAACTTCACCTGGGAGAACCACAACTCCAACCTGTAGCATTTTCGGTACCGTACGCTGTGGTAGAAAATGTCGCAGATAAAGAGATAGATATATATAAAGTCGTCTCCAAGGCAAAACTTCAGCTTTGAGAGGCATCTGTTTAGAAACCTCTGTCCTTCAAAGGGAGAGACTTTTGCAATATTTGTTTAACGACTGCGCCCATCTTCAGGCAAAAAATGCAGCTATATTCAACGTTCGACCAAATTCAACAAACAAGTTCAGAGGCTATGCTTCACACGAATGGCTGCACGTAATCTGTGTTTTCGAAGCCCCTTTATCAAGTGACTTGAACCCAGAGGTGTTTGCTTCATTTTTTGTAATAAAAAACGGAACGCAATCACTACTGGGAGAAGATACGGCACTTGAACTTAATGTCTTACGCCGAGGGGGAGGGACTCGAGGTCAAGAAAATTGAAACTTTGACTCCTTTTCCAAAGTGAAATGGACAGCCAGTAAAATTATCAATTGATACAAGCATCAAAACGATCCAGCAACCAATTCGGAGGATACCAATCGCACTTGAAGATAAGGTAATTGCCAAACTAGAAGAGGCTGTTGGCCTTGATATTATTGAACCAGTAATAGGACACTCACCCTGGATATCGCCTAGGGTCATAGATTTTAAAGAAAACGGCGACATAAGGATATCCAACAAGGCAATCTTAAGAAAAAATTATACACTGCCGGTTTTGGAAACGTTTATGACAAAATTGAGAGGCGCAAAGTATTTCACCCGACTGGACCTCAAAAGCGCATATCATCAGTTGGATGATATCAGCTAGATGAATCTAGCCGAAACATAACCACGTTCATCACCCCCCTGGGTTTATTTAGGTATAAGAGGTTAATGTTTGGGGTTAATTCTGCCCCTGAAATTTCCCAAAGAAGACTCGAGGAGGTGTTATCACCAAGCAAAAATACAATGAACTATATTGACGATATCATTATTTGTGAAACTAATAAAAGAGACCACGACGATGTCGTTCAGAAAGTTAAGGATGTTTTGAAGGTAAATAACGTATTTCTGAATGGGGAGAAACGTGTTTGGAAAACGCAACAAGTAAATTCTTGGGACACATATTATCGGAAAAAGGTACGAGGTTGACCCGGAGAAAGTGACATCGATTCTTTCATTTAGACAGCCCAGAAACAAAGACGAAACCCGTAGTTTTTTAGGACTAGTTACATTGTTGGAAAACTTATTCCCGACTTGGCCAACCGTACAGAGCCCCTAAGACAAATGCTTAAAAAGAAGAGCAAATTCAACTGGGCGAGTCAGAAACGAAAGCTTTTAAAGATCTGAAGCAGCATTTGGCAAAAATTCCGAATTTATCATATTTCGACCAAAATAATAAATCGCGCCTTATAGCAGATGCAAGCCCAGTGGCCCTAGGAGCAGTACTATTACAATTTGACACGGCCGATGAACCAAAGATTGTCTCGTTTGCAAGTCGCAGCCTATCAGATGTAGAAAAACGATACTCACAGACTGAGAAAGAAAGTCTGGCACTAGTTTGGGCAGTCGAAAAATTATATTTTTATTTAGCCGGACTAGAATTCGAATTGGTCACCGACCACAAGCCGTTAGAAACCATTTTTAAGCCAGTTTCAAAACCTCCAGCTCGAATTGAGCAATGGCTCTTACGTTTATTCGCATTCAAATTCAAAGTCATAAACAAAGCGGGTAAAGGAAATATTTCGGATGCCCTGTCCCGGCTATGCGAATTTTCATCAACAAATTCTAAATATGTTTCGGGATATTGAACACACAGTCCCTACATCAATAATCACTTCGGAAATCGCACGGGAGAGCGCTGCTGATGAGAAAATCATGGGCGCGATGAATTGTTTGGATGCGAACTTGTGGAATACTGGTAAATCGATCAGTTTCTACCCATTTCGATTCGAACTTTAAATGCTTGGGGAAATTCTGTAGAGAGGCACATGGTTAATTATCCCTAAAGGACTGCGGAATAGAGTTTTAGAATTGGCCAATGAAGGACACCCTGGTGAGTCAGCTATGAAGCGTCGATTGAGAACCAAGGTGTGGTGGCCTCATATCAATCGAGATGCTGAAAATTTCGTAAAGACACGCAAAGATTGCATACTTGTTTCTCAACCAACCCATCCAGCTCCAATGCAAAGAACACTTTTTCCAACAGGTCAATGGAATTCCATAGCCAGTGGCTTATTGGGCCCATTTCTTAACGGGAAATACGTCCTGGTGTTCATCGACTATTTCTTACAGTCCATATCGTTCGAATTGATTATCGGGGCAATGAAGAAAATATTTTGCGGACTGGGTCCCAAAATATCCAAGAACAGATGGTGGAAGACAATACATAAGTACCATTTTTTAAAAATATTGCGTTACTAATGGCATAACATTAATGAGGACCCCTCCATATTGGCCTCAAGCGAACGGCGAGGTCGAAAATATGAAAATTTTTAGCTGACAGAATATAACAAAGAAATCCGGTATAGTAAGCGGGCTCACTTTCGGAAACTCTGTTCAATCATACAGCAAGCCGCACCAGCGGCTAGAGGGTTCAAGGCGATCTCAAAAGGCAAAAGTACTATCTGAACTTTGCCTGAAGAGAGCGGATGGTTCTTTCACAGAGGATGAGGAGGAGAAGGCAATACTTCTCCTGCAAACTCACTTCCCTCTGTGCAGAACCATCTCCAATGTAGACACCAGTTATGAAAGGTTCCCCAACGGGAGACCCAACTGGAGCCTGTCTGCAGCAATCGTAACTGAGTAAAAGATTAGGTGGCCAGTGAGTACACTCAGCCCATACAAATCTTCGGGGATGGATGGCATCATTAACATCCATCTTCAAAAGGGTATTGAACAGCTAATGCTGTTCCTTATAAGTATTTTCAGGGAAAGCCTAGCTATGGGTTACATCCCTAAGGCAAAGGGAACGGCTAGAGTGATATTTATCCCGAAGGTTGGGAAGAAAGACCCATTTCATCCCAAATCATCTAGGCCGATCATCCTTACCTCCTTCCTGCTGAAAACCCTTGAAAAGGTTATGGATAACCACATTAGAAACTCGCACTTGGTGCGAAGTTCTTTGCATGCGCATCAGCATGCCTACAGAGAAGGGAAGTCAACAGAATCGGCTCTCCTGAGCCTCGTTGACAGTCTCCAGCGCTCCGTAAAAGCCAAAGAGGTAGCTCTTTGTGCCTTTATGGACATAGAAAGTGCTCACGACCTGGCTGGTTTGAGCTATTACTGTCAACAATGTGACAGTAATAGCTCAAACCACCAGAGGCTGTCCGCAGGGCGGTGTCCTATCACCATTACTCTGGAGCCTAGTGGTGGATGAGCTGTTAGATAAACTTACAGCAAATGGGTTCGAGTGTCAAGGCAATGCCGATGACATAACTCTGATCTGTAAGGGTAATTTTGAGAGCACATTGTGCGATAGAATCAAACTGGGCCTAAGTCTGAGCTTAGACTGGTGCAGAGATGAGGGGCTGAACATCAATCCAGCAAAAACCACTGTTGTCGCCTTCACCAATCTCTACAAGCTGAAATCCATTCATCCATCCATCCACTGAAGTCAAATATCTGGGTGTCATACTAGATAAACGACTGTTCGCAAGGCCACTTTGGCCCTAATGAGCTGTAGATCTCTCGCAGGGAAAAACTGGGGAGTGTCTCCAAAAATCCTACTGTAGATGTAAGGTGCTATAGTGAGGCCATTGTCAGCTACGGAGCTGTGGTTTGGGCGAATCTCGCTGACCTTGATGTCACGAGATGGAAACTGTGCAAACTCCAGCGACTTGCCTGCACGTGCATCTCGGGCGCTATGCGCACTTGCCCAACCACAGCTCTGGACGTGCTGCTCGGACTTCCACCACTTTACGCTTGTATATCAAGCACAGTGCTCGCAGATCTACCATAAGGATAACAGGGGCAAGACCAGCTGACTCGGCTGCGACTGCAACTGACCTGTTACTGGAATA
>VNJU01002617.1:3555-32111 GCA_008042675.1 Drosophila seguyi | reverse complement strand
CATGCATGGTGAATAAAGCCAGATGTGTGCTTGGATTTATTAAACGTTGGTCGAAAGAATTCAATGACCCTTACGTTACAAAATCTCAATATATTTCGTTAGTTCGTCCTATCTTAGAATATGGATCTTGCGTTTGGAGCCCTCAGTATGGGGTCCACAGTAAACGCATTGAGTCGGTGCAAAAGAACTTTTTACTTTTCGCCTTACGCGGCTTAAACTGGGATGCAAACCAGAGGTTACCTTCCTATTCTAGTAGACTCCTCCTTATTAACTTACCATCCTTATCCAACCGTAGAACCATGCTTGGCATTACCTTTATTTATAACCTTATCCATGGTGACGTGGAAAGTGCTGACTTGATGGGTCAGCTTAACTTTCACGTACCGAGTAGAAATACTAGATCCTATATTCCCTTAGTGCTGCGCCATTGTAGAACGTCCTTTCAATTGCATGAACCCTTTAGAGTCTTATGTGCAAATTATAACGATTTGTATATAATAATTTCAAACGTAGATAGCCTTCCTAAACTAAAAACGTTATTACTAATCCACTAAGTACGCATGCAAGCAAACAATCTGGCAGCACGCCAGTAGTTACTTCCTCGAATTCCTTTTCTATATTTTCATCTTTCGCGCCTACTAACACCTAACACGAACAAGCACGTGCTTGGTGTCATACGGGCCACTTGAGTGTACTGATCGTAGTGCATCAACGTCCAAGAAAAAAAAAAAAATATATATGATGCTAACATGAGTATATCGACAGAAAAGTCGCGTTTTCGTAAGAAAAACGTAAGCTTTCTAGGGTTGATCGTCACTAGCAATGGTGCGGCGACCGACCAAGAGAATGTCAAGGCCATAAAAGAATTTCGAGAGCCCAAAAACGTATTTGAGGTTAGGTGATTCTTGGGCTTAGAAAGCTAGTATCGATGCTTCATCAAAGATTTCGCATCAATAGCGAGGCCCATTTCAGACATACTGAAGCGCGAAACGTCATCCTCAGATACCCTGACTATAAAACTGTGTTGATCTTACGACAGATGCTACGGCCTACGGCATTGGCACAGTGCTCTCTCAGGAGGGATGTCTGATTACAGTGATATCTAGGACATTGAGCGACACAGACGTTAAGTAGGTTACCAACGAAAGGGAGCTGTAAGCCATAGTCTGGGCACTAGCCAAGTTACAACACTACCTATATGCGGTGAAAGAAATAAACATATTTACCCACCACCAATCTTTGACGTTTGCGGTATCGGAATCCTACCCAAATGCCAATATAAAGAGGTGGAAAGCACGCATCGATGAGTCCGGCGCGAGAATTTTCTACAAGCCCGGAAAAAATAACCTTGTTGCTGATGCCCTTTCTAGGCAACAACCCAACGTTGTTGAAGATTAGGAACTAAACTCGTGCGCGGCCAAGGTGCACAACGAACTTTCGCTCACACACACGATTGAATCTACGAACAAACCCGTGAACTGCTTTTAAAACCAAATAATTTTTAAAAAGGCGCTTTCTTCTTGGAAACGCATTTTTACACTGTTTGGAAATAAGAGGCGGAACTTAATAAATTTCTCGTTTAAAAAGACTTTACTAGATGAACTTCCCAACACCATTATTCCTAATGGTGTAAATGCCTACCAATGTGATCTTTACACGCCGGCAAAAATCCAAGACGAGGTGGTTCGATGATTTCCGGCCACAAAGTTTTGGTACTGTAAAAAAAGGGTCACCGACATTTTCGCGGTCAAAGAGAGGAAAAAAATCCTCACCGCTAAGCACAACAGAGCTAACAGGTTGGCCAAGGAAAATGTGAAGCAGGTACTCTCCGAGCACTACTTCTCAAAAATGACCAAACAGGCGAGCGAGATAGCAGCCAATTACAAAACTTGCGAGAGCAAGAGCCCAGTTGCGGTTCCTTCAGAACTTTTTTAATTCTTTTTTTTTATTACCACTTGGCATTCATTTATTCTTGGCATAAGTCTTCAGTTATTTTCTATTGTTTATAGCCACTTGGCATAAGTTTTCGTAAATTTTTCATTATTCATAGCCGATTGGCATAATTTTTTAATGTTTTTTAAGTACAATCAAGTTTTTTACATCTTCTCCTTGTGGTGGGCAACTCCTTTCTGAACACGCATTAATCGAAAACACCTCGCCTCCACTCTGTATACTGGCCGTGACATCGGCCCATATTACAGATTATTCTCAGCGAATTATATTACCGTCATTGACGGTAGTGTCTTAGTTTGGAAGGAATACGCCTATGTTTAACACTAAGCTAATCTCTCTGAGTATAGGCGAGAAGTGGATGAAACCGATAGCTTGGTCGATATGTTTCCCCAATCCCACATGAAAAAACTTCTGAGCATTGATATCGCTCATCTCCGTGATATGCTTGACCCGTTGAGCGTCCATCACAGAGTAGCCAGGAGTCTAGACTTCTTGGGTACCGCGTCAAAGGTTTTCGCAGGGACACTTGACGTAGAAGAGAAGATAAAGTTTACTGAGGCACGACTAATCGATGCACTTAATAGTCACATTGAAATCAATACCAGTCAATCAAATTTGAAAAGTCTCTAAAAATGCACAAATGGATTCAAGCCATTTACGAAATGCTTTTAACGCGTAAAAGTATCATTATTATGGAACGACAGAATCTAACCATTATGCTTGCAAAAATTAACATAGTCAATCCAAGCATTTTGGACCATGCAAATTTGTAAGAAAAAACATCGGTCTACTTTACTGCTGTGAGGCCTGTCGCGAGGTGGAAAGAGAAATGATGGCTTTTATGCGGCAAACCAAAAACGGTTTTGAAGACGTATTATTGATTTTTTGTAAAACTCAAGATATGTTCTAAGAGCTGGACACTAAATTTCATAGCTTAAAGCTCTTAAACGAGTCTCCTAGGCGTAAAAAACCCGAAACTGGTCTGCAGCATACAGACGGATCCCTAAACCCTGCTGCGGGCTCCCAACAGCAGCCTCCCTCGGCTCAGCCATCGACCTCAGGGCTGAATCCAAGGGTTCTGGGGTCGAGTGGCAGAAAAGATTCGGTACCCGAATGTGCCGCTGAAGGGACCGCGCCTCCGGTGATTTCCGTATTGTCCCCTGGGGGTCTCAAGTATTGACCCCTCAGAGCCCCCTTAATTGACCTGCCCAGGGTGTCAGGCCCGGACTACCGGCCGATATTGGCAATGTAGACATTGAGTTTGTGTCGCCAAAAGCCCTCATAGCTGTCCCACCTAGAAAACAGATTTTTGTTTCGCGGCTCTCCCCTTCTCAGGTATCGGAAGATGTAATTGCCTTTATCCAAGGCAAATCTGGAGCCGAACATAATAAAATAAAGGTGGAAAAATTTAAATTTTATAACGCTAGGGATATTTCATCGTTTAAAATAAGCATCCCAAATGAACTCTTTGAAACTATATGCTCTAGAAATTTCTGGCTGACTCCACTCTCGCGCCTGAATTAATAACTTTCGAGAAGTGCAACGATGTTGAATTCCTTTGTGTGAAGCTATCATTCAATGGTAGGAGAGGACCATTTAGTAGTTCTTGGTGATTTTAATATCCCAGGGGCTATTTGGTCCTCAACTAATTCCACTAATAAACTTTTTACCTCCACACAGCATGGTTTTATTGCTGGCTTGTTCGACATTTCGCTGTCTCAAAGCAACCATGTACGAAATTCCCTAGGGCGCTTTTTTGATCTCTGCTTGATCTCAGACCCGGCAAGAGTTAGTTTAGCCAGGGCAGCGCCGCTGACGCTACCCGAAGATCCCTATCATCCTACTTTCGATGTGACTATCGACTTTGGGACCGAGTTACAGAATATTTCTGATCGTCCAGCCAAAAAAGTCCTCTGCTTTCGCACGACGCACCTCGAACGGCTGAATAACTTATATCTGATTTTAATTGGTCTAACTTATACATGTGCAGTGACATGGCTGAAGCCGTGGATATTTTTTACAGTGCCATAAATTCATTTTTTACTGAATGTGTTCCGTTATACTGTCCGCCAACCTCGATTAAGCCTCCTTGGTTTACTAAAGAGTTTAGTCATCTCAAAAACAAAAAATCTAATCTGTATTCTAAATATAAACGTACCGGTTCTCAATCTGTAATATCTTCTTATTTACCTGCTCGGTCAAGATTTACCGTGCTGAACGCGCAGTGTTAGAAAAATTATATAACTTGTTGTAAGGTTTAGTTCTCTGAGGACCCAAAACAGTTTTATAATTTTGTTAACACTAAAGGTAAGCCAATTACTCATCCTTCCTCGCTTTCCTTTGAAAATACAACCGTAAAAGTGATCAGGAAATTGCCGATATGTATGTGCAGTTTTTTCAAACCAGTTATTCAAATTCCATGGACTCAAATCAGACTTATTCTTTCATCATGCCCAAATCGAACCTCATTTTCAGTCCTACCTTAAACGAAAGCTCTATCCTTTTAGATCTTCTCCGTGTTAAGCCTGTTTATTTGACAGGGCCCGACGGAATACCCGGCTGTGTGGTTAGGTTTTCTGCCGACGCCCTATGCAATCCCGTTCTAAAATTGTCTACCTTGTCCTTAGAGACCTCCCACTTTCCTCTTCATGAAAAAGGTAGCAAATTGGACGCCAACACCTATGAAGAATCTCTAAGTTGTCGGGCATCTCAAAACTTAAAAAAAAAAATCTTTACTCCTCACTTGCAGCACCTGTGTAGTTTAATAATTTCTTCATGTCAACATTGGTTTATAAAGCGAAGATCTTTTGGAGCTCACTTCTTTCATAATAAAGGGGTTCCATTCAAACATTCAGACTGATCTATATTGATTTCAGTTAAGCATTCGACTCTGGTAACCATTCACTCCTCGTTTGGAAACTCGATCCAATGGAATTTTTGGTTGATCTTCTTAGTTGGATCTCAAGTTATCTCAACGGCAGGACGCAAAAGGCCAGAGTACTTATGTATGCGGACGACGTCAAACTTTGCGTGCAATATACGGATGCCTATTGCTAGTCGGATTTACAAACAGATCCTAATCATTTTCAAAATTGGTGCAGTATACACTTATTAAACTTAAACGGGTCTAAGTTCAAGCTTATGACATTCTTTTATGTCGCTCCCAAGCTTGCGACTTACACTCTAAACTGCTGCTCTTTGTAAAGAATTGCATTAGTTGATGATTTGGGTGTCCGCCTGGATCCTAAACTTAACTTTATTGATCATATTTCATGCATGGTGAATAAATGCAGAAATGTGCTTGGGTTTATTAAACGTTGATCGAAAGAATTCAATGACCCTTAAAAAATCTCTATATATTTCTTTAGTTCGTCCTATCTTAGAATATGGATCTTGCGTTTTGGAGTCCTCAGCCCTAGTCCACAGTAACCGCATTGAGTCGGTTCAAAAGAACTCTTTACTTTTGGCTTTACGCGGCTTAAGTTCGGATGCAAACCAGAGGTTACCGTCCTATTGTAGTAGACTACTCCTTATTACCTTACGGTGACATGGAAAGTTCTGACTTGTTGGGTCAACTTTAGTTTTTACGTACCGAGTAGAAACACTAGATCCTATATTCCCTTAGTGTTGAGCCACTGTAGAACGTCCTTTGAATTGCATGAACCCTTTAGAGTATTCTGTGAAAATTATAACGATTTGCACACAATTATTTCATACGAAGATAGTCTTCCTAAACTAAAAACATTAATATTAACCCACTTAGTACGCATGCAAGCAAACAATTTGGCAGCACGCCAGTAGTCACTTCCCCGAATTCCTTTGCTATATTTTCATCTTTCGCGCCTACTAAGACCTATTACGAACAAGCACGTGCTTGGTGTCATACGGGGCGCTTGAATGTTCTGATCGTAGTGCATCAACGTCCAGAATAGCACCAGGAGTCGCGTTCTGTCTATTGTCCACAAAAAGCGTGGGCGCCCAAGTACACAACAGAGCGATTTACTCCATATCACTTATGTCGACGAAGGAATCATCGTTATTAATGACAGACCTGCACTCCTGCGTGTAGACAACGGAAGAACTCTCCACATTAAGGGCACGCACTTTATAACATTTATGAATAGTGTCATAGTTAATAAGACTACATTTACCAACCACGACTTAGTCCATAAGAGGGCACCGGGAGTATCTAGCTCACCCGTTCCTAATCTTACGATGAAGCACGAAATTTTGATTCTCCCATACCTTCACCGCTTGAGTGAACTCAATCTGAAGCAGATCAGGAAGTTTGAAGAGAATGTAGACGGCTACCGAGTGAGCAAAGTTGCACTAATTGCAGTAGATATTTGTTGCGCTCTTGTCTGCCAGAGAGCCACTAGAGCCAGATGATCCGCGGCTGAATTCAAGGATGTTATTTCCCAAATAGGGTTGGCCGAGGGCGGCCTTAATCTTGAGAGAGGAGTAGTAAACTAAGTTAACCGGACCGGTCGTCCGTTTACTACTTTACCAAGCGTTTGGCCGGAAGCTCTCACATAGCAGGCAAGGCTCTGCATATTGGCAGAGGCCGCTATGAAGCCTTTTTTATGCTAGCTTTTAAGTCAGTTCTTTCCTGACATTTACATAAAGGCCATCAGTCAATTTAAAAGAATTCTCCGCCAACCGCCTTTAAACATTTTTTATTATACCAATTGACTGAGTCTCTAGGCCAGCAATTTAGAAGGGCAGTTACCCTTCAAACATAATCTTTCTATCTCAACATAGGAACATCGGCCACCCGACCACATACCAGTGACTGCAACGAGGGATCGTCCCCTGTAACACTCCTACATTTATTATAATTATTGACCACTCTGCCATATACCAGTGACTGCACCGAGGGATCCTCCCCTGTAGTACACCTACATTTATTGTAATTTGTATATTATGGAGATATTTAATTTGAACTCAGCAAAATAAAAGAAAGTTTGACCAAACGATCTTATCATAAAGCCAATATTTAAATACAACTCCGCACATGATTAAAAACATTTAAAAGATAGTGGGAATGGCGTACAAAATTGTAATGAAGAAACTTAAATCAAGAAGTACAGCACCGGATCTAGAGGAAGGACAAATGTACCACATAGTCAAAACACTATTCCCCGCTCACACAAACAGCTTATCGAGAACTACCCCGCCAATAGCAGACGAGCAAATCGAGCTTTTCACAGCGGATGAACTATTGAGAGCTGTAAAAACCTTAAAAAGGAGGAAGGCCTCAGACCCAGCCAACATCCCATCAGAGGTCCTAACAGTGATTGCGGAGACAGACCCCAAATTCTGCTGGTTATATATAAACAGTGGGAAATTTCCAGACACCTGGAAGTATAATCTGTTGTTTCTGAAAAGCAACGGATATGGACATCCCTAGCCCCATCAGCTTATCGACCACTATGCACGCTAAGCACAACCGGTAAACTAATACAAAAATCTATCAAGCCGCAACTATAATCAGCGATCGAAAGAGGTGGTGGTCTTTCCCCGAGGCAGTATAGACAAGGCAAGTTGACCATTGGAGCAATCCAAGAAGTCGTTAGCCAAGCGCTCAGCAGCCATCAAGGCAAACACTTTTCGAGACCGGTAGTACTTTTAGCATTTCTGGACTTAGAAATGAATTCAACAGTGTTAAATGGGGAAACATAATCTATGCTCTGAAAAGATGATCCTATTGGACGAAGAAATGACGCCAGAACTTGTTGGAGCAATAATCCCAGAAAATATTGTTCCAAAAATGATAGACAGCGAGGCAGTCTGGAAACACATCGGTGGACTCGTAGATAACATTCTCAGAGCTAAAATGCCTAATTTGGACGAAACAGCTGGGTTATCAGGACGCAAAACCAGATGGGGGCGCATAGCGCTTAACTGGCATCACTTCAAAGTAATGCGAAAGGTGGGGGGTTGCTTTAGTGGATGCAAGCCCCACATACGTAATGCGTAAGGCATTCACCATCCTCAACCAAAAAAAAAAAAAAATAAAAAAAATATGTCTCTATTTATTTTTGGGTAAATTAGTACTAATACAAGGAGCCTTAAACCTAGCTTGGGATAGCGGACTGGAAGCTCTATGCTATGCTCTATGAAAATCCCGTGTGAGAGGGGGAGAGAGAGCAAGTGTACGGGAAAATAAGCGCCCTTTGGCGTTAACATTCTCCCCTCTCTTGCGAGGATACACAGCAATAATATCAGAAGGCCTTCGAGGACCCCCTTGCGAAATGTTGTTTTTTTTTTTTGACTTTGCATTAATTTTTTGAATCTTCTCATTTTCGAGTCTAACAATAAGTGTATCAAATCTTATATTAAAAACTTACTAACAGTCACATAGACAGGCGGGTTCGGTTGGAAACGCGAGTCAAGACCTTGCCATGCCCCAGTGATAGTACGCAGGACTTTTGATTGAGCGCGCTGTATGATGTCTATGTTGGTTTTGCTCGAGTTCCCACAAAGCTGGGAGCCATAGGTCCAGATTGGCTTAAGAGTGGTGTTGTAGATCAGACACAAGGGCGATCGGGAGTTTATAATCCAGTGGAGGCTGCTGGCTTTTAGTTTTAGGTGTAATTTCTTGCATTCGATATGCCTTTGCCTAATTAGACGTCTGTCGAGGTGGATACCGAGATACGTTATTGACTTGGGGAATCTGTGCACTATTCAGGCATATCGGAGGGCAAGTTTGTTTGTTAAGAGTAAACGTTACGTGTTTATACTTTTGGTTGTTTATTTTAATACGCCAGTCAAAAAGCCACTTCTCGACTATCTTGAGGTGGTTGGCAAGTTGGGTTGTTGCACGGACTGGGCATCTGGAGCAGCTGAGGATCGCAGTGTAGTCAGCGAAGGTGGATGTTGTTAGTCGGTCGCTAGTGGGAATATCCAAGGTGTAAAGGACGAATAGAGTTGGCACAAGTGCACTGACTTGTAGGACTCCAGTTTCGATAGTGTAGTTGTCGGAAATTGTAGTGTTGCACCTCACTGCGAAGGCTCTGTTGTAGAGTTACGATTCCAGGAGTTAATGAGTATAGCCAGGCAGGTGTGTTTTAATTTTATGCTTAAACTCGATGCTCGAAGGCTGTTTGAATCTCTAATGTTATTATGTAAACTTGCTCGATAGTTCCGTATTTTTCTCTGAAACCAAATTGATGCGCGGGGATAATATTGTGAGCTCCCATATATGGTATTATCCGCGTTAGAAGACACTTTTCGAATAATTTGAAAGGGATGATAGCAAGCTTATTGGTCTCTAGAAATTATTTTATGCATATGGACTTAATCAGTTGACCGCTGCTGTATTCGCCGCGGTAATGTTTTGGATATAAGGCGTTTGTGTAAGTTTGTTTGTGCATTAGCCGTTTGCCAAGGCACAATAGCGGAGACAACGATAGGCGAAAAAAATGCAAACAAAAATCTAAGCGTCGACTTGTATGTAATTTGCAACGGGTATATGTTTGCCTATGCTTTTATGTAGCGCCACTCGGGACAGAGCAAAGGAAAGAGAATAAATATATATTTATTTGGACTAAGCTCAGGATAAAACAAGGGCGAGTAAATAAATAATTGCAGAACAAAATTATTTGGCGCTTCTCTGCCGATGTCTTTGGATATATTTATTTGTACTACTTAGCAGTGGACTGTAAGTGTAGAATTTTAGTTTACGTTTTGGAACTATTATTTATTATTATTATCCAGGATAGGATGTTCATAAATATATGTATTTTTTTGTAATTTCTTGTTTTTTTTTTGTTGTTGACGATGGTACATTAGGGGAGTAGACTGTATCGGAATGTATGTAGAGGTATATATGTATATATAAAAAAAAGCAATCGGAACACAGTCAACGAAAAGAAATTTAAAATTGGAATCTTCAAAGCGGCTTGGCATATATTTAAACACACACTTAAAATTTTGGAATTTGCAGGAATTTAATAAGAAAAATTACCGGTAGCTTTGTGACATGTTTACATATCTTCTGCAGTGTTAAAACCACCGAAACTGCTGGGAATGGATAGATTACACAGTGTAACAGTGAACTTTTGAAGTGACCTAGTAGAGATTGTTTATCTGGTCGAATATATCACAAAACTATGTTTGAAATTTTTCTAGCACCCTAAAAATCTGAAGTTATTGTCAAAATACCGTTATTCGGCGCATTTTCGCTTTGAAAAATTCCTACTCGAAAAGTTTTCGACCAATTTGAAAAAGTCTTGGCGCTTTTTATAGCTTAAAAATGTAGCTTACAGGAAAAAAAATAACTTATTGTTTGTTGTTTCGAAATATGAAGTTTTCACATTTTTTCCGTGTTTTTTCGACTTGGACGCCATTTTTGTTTAACAAATCTTTACTATTTTTCAATGATGCACAAATAGTTTTTGTTGTCTAGTCAATTACGAATAAAACAAGACAAATTTCATGAAAAAATAACGAAACTGATGAAGTTATGACGATTTTTCAAAGTCAAAAAACACGAAAAAAAAATTGTAAATTTCATATTTCTAAGCAAAAATTTTGTATTTCTCATTCGAAACAAAGAATAAGTTATTTTTTTTACTGTAAGCTACATTTTTTAACTATAAAGACACTCCAACCACGAGCAATCTATATTTCAAACAATACGACAAATCCTCAACAACTCAAAGGACCCGGACACCCCAATCACGTGCAATCAATTTCTCCCTCATCCAACAATACAACAGGACCTCAACTACCTAAAGGACCTGGACTCACCATCCATGTAAAATCCATCTCCAGACCACCACCTTATCCGATCTCCATCCTAACACCACCAAAAACATAACCAACAACAGCACACCTCAAGCTGCCTTGAAGTCCCCAACTAAATCACAAAGCTCTGGTAAACTTTTGACATCATCCACGAAATAAGACGCGAAAAAACCCAAAACAAAATCCATGAAAACCAATTCCAATACTTTATCTGATACTGAAAAATGGACTCCATATAATCAATTCCAACCCAAGTTAATTTTAGTATGTTAAGAATTATACAATGGAATATCAAAGGATATAGAAAGCACTATCCTGAACTTAATATCCTAATCAAACAGTTCCATCCTCAAATCATAGCGCAAAAAAAACCCATCTTAACAATATAACTTCCTTACCTATCCCCATAAATTTTTACCTATACTGCAGTGAAAGTTCCAATGCTTTCGGAGAAGTATTCACCTTAGTCAATAACTCTATCTGCCACTTCCAAAAAACTCTCAATACTGACTTTGAAGCTGTTGAGATTTCAAAATGGAACAAAAACCTAGCTCTCCTAAAGAGATTAAAAAATCTTAAAAGGCAATCCCTTAATAACAATACGGAAAACATCATCGCATATAAAAAAGCGAATGCCATTTCTTAAATGGCAATTAGGGAAGCTTAAAAAGCCTATATTTTAAATTTCATCTCCGAAATCCAAAAAAACTACCGACCTTGCAAAAATGGGGCAAACATAAAACAGCTCTGTGGAATGTATCCCACAAAAATTATTCTCAGCATCCATAACCGCAACTCAAACAGCAACAATCGTCTCAACTGAAGTTGGAAACACACTTGGTGACCTATGGTCAAAACAGGCAAGTGAGCTAAACTCCAACTCACTAAACACCAGGACTAGACCGAATTTCTTACTTCATGTTAAAGAACACTCCCATCCCCTTCAAATTTAGAATCCCGCAAAACTTCAACATCATCCTAGATTCCCCAAGCTAAGCTTAGCCTTGTCCTACCAATCCTTAAACCCAATAAACCCCAAACCAACCCCAACTCCTACCGCACCATTTTTCTTAACCAATGCAGCCAAAATCCTAGACAAAATTGTAGCTAATATGTTACAGTAGTTAGTTACAACAAACAACCCCAATCACAACAACCAATTCGGTTTTTGTAGGGGCAGGTCTGTTCAAGACAATCTACTTTATGTAGACAACATTGCAACGAGATCCCAGCAACATAGGGCTGGAAGAAACTATCAATAGTGGCGTCATTCGATATTTTCGATGTTTTCAGTGAAAATTCGAAACTATCGATAGTATCGTTTTTTTTATACGTCACTTTATATAATACATGGTAAATAATAATATTGTTTCCTCGTCCTGGTGTCTGAGCTATATCTTCTCTAGCAGTTAAATCGATCGCAAGAATGCGATGATTTCACCTGGTCGAAAAGCCCTCATTTTCTCTGTGGTGAGTGTACGGCTCCCAAAGTGGGCCAACCTTAACCGACTGATAGCTGGGCACTCCTCTCGTCTTCTTCCAGACAAAGACTGTCCTCCCATATCTTGATATTATGCATATACTTGCGCAATCTGCAGTGCCCGGTCAGGAAACCGGTGACTATTCGGAAAGATCTGCTCAAGATTTTTCTCAACTCCAAACAATCATTGGTCACTTCACTTCGTTTTTAGAAGCGAGAGAGAACGGTGGTGTTTTTATTCATTAATTTAGTTTAATCTCAGTGGAAAAAAGTGGTTTTAAGAAAAGGAAAAGCAGTTTTTATTGGTTTAATTGTGATTTTTTTGTTGTTTTTTTTTTTCTTTGTTTTTGTGTTGTAAACTTTTTCTGTGTAATTATGAATGTAAGTTTTTGGCAAGCTGGTTAAGCCAGCGAGGAGTATGGCGGACGCCGGTCACTCGCCGTCAGCTAGATTGAAATTATCTGATTCGAACAATGTACATAATAAAAAACAACATGCAATGGATAGGAAACTGACAAAACTTAATGCAAATACAACAAAACTACTAGTTGAGGACATAACAAAAAAAATTATGAGCTATACAAACACACAGCCAAACAGTGTGACGTTGAATACACACACAGTGAAGAAATGGGTATACAATACAACAGAGACGATATAGACAATGACATTCACAAAAAGATAAATAAAGAGGAAGGAAAACGACAATCATGGACAGACAGTGACAATGCTGAATTTTCACATATACGAAAAAGACCAGGCACAGAAGTAGTAGATGCCACAATGCAACAAAAATTTAGAAATGAGAGTTCTAACAACAGTGTAATCCCGTCACAGGGCTTTTTAAATTCAGAAATTGTCGATACAGTGATGACAAATGCTAGCGAGCCAAATTAAAGTAAAAAAGTACCAAAAAATATACTACTTCTTCAACTGATTTGTTGATGAATAATTTGCACAAAGGAAAGACAGAAAGGGAATTAATTTTATATAACGAAAATCATGTTGGGGAGGCGACTGTTCTAGTTTCCACCAAAAAATGTGAACTCTTCATAATACGATGCCAAAAAGGTTTTTTTTTTCTTTTGAGAAAATAAGACATTTAAACATTACAGGTTTTAAAGAAATCGTTGCAATAGCAAATAACTTATATAAAATTTATTTTAAAAAAGTAAGTGAAGCTAACAAACTAGTTTACAAAGATGAACTTAAAAAAATGAAGGTAATCGCCTTTATTCCAAGATATTTTGTAGAAACCTTTTTGGTCGTTAAAAGATCCCAATCAGTTTTTCAGAGGAAGAAATAAAAGAAAATACAGAATCTGACCTAAAAATACTGAAATCCCTGAAAAGGTATTAATTTTTGGAATATGTTCTATGAAGATCAATCATTATTTTCCCAAGGTTAGGCTGTGTTTAATTGTGACAGGCTGGGACATACGTCTGCACGCTGTCGTTCAGCACGCAGGTGCAACAAATGCGGAATACAAGGTTGTGATGGCCAATGTAATATTTTTAAATGCATACTGTGAAATGGTCAAGATTACACTGCAAGGGATAGTGAAAGATGTCCGATATGGGAAAAAGAAAAAGATATAACAAAAATAATGACAATAAAGAAAATTGCTTGTAGGGAAGTGCTAAATACTTATTCTGTACAGCAAAATTATGATAATATAATAAATTATGAAATAGATTTTCCAGAGTGGAATAAAAAATATACTGGTAGGCTAAACCAGGACACAAAGGTGAATGAAGTATTAAAAAAGCATAGCTATACTAGTAGGGTAGTTTTAAAACCAAAATTACCTCAGCAAGTTCCAAATTTTAAGCTAGACTCTTATACAAATGATATAAGTAATAAATTTACTAGTTTTCCTTTCAAAATTATTGGAAAATGGGAAACTGAAGAACAAAGTATAAATATGACTACGCAGACAAATAAGAATGAAATAAACAAGGAAATAACACAAATAAAAGTAAATGAGACACAAGCGTTAAAAAAAATCTAGAACATAGGGAGCAATCAAATTCTGACAGGAAAAATGAATTAACAAATTTTAAATGAGTATGAAAATATTGCAATTATATATTTAGTCTTTAAAGGCAAATAAAAATGGCCTAGAGTTTTTTCTAAATTCTAAAAATTTTGACATAGCTATATATCTGAAGTTTTCTCACATGATGTTTTTTTTAGAAAGATAGCAAATTTTAATTTGTTTTTAAAGCATAGAAATGATGGCAATGGAGGTGTGGCAATAGCCTGCAGGAAAAGCATCAGACTTAGGAGAATTAGGTAAAATTCTCAAGCAGACATAATTATGGCTAAATCATCTAAAAAGGATCAAAATGTTGTTTATGTATCAGTTTAGTTTGAACCTCAAATTAGTTTAATTAATTTTAAAAAAGAAATAGAAAATATTATTGATTTTTTGGATCCCTATGAGAAAATTATTTTGGCTGGGGATTTCAATGCCAAAAGTGAGGTTCTTGGGGATAAGATGAATAATAGTAATGGACATTTTTAGAGGGAAAAAATGGAAGTATCGGGATACAAACTAAATAATGATGGAAGTTTAACTATAAAAGAAATATAGGTTCACTAACTGGATCGGTACTTGATCTAACGTTTTCAAAAGGATGTCAAATAAGCTATTGGAAATGCAATAAATTTTTCCTATGTGGAAGTCATCATCATCCAAACACTTTTGTAATCATAGATAGACCGAAATTTTTTCTGTCAAAGGGTAGGCTGATGAATAACTTAAAAAAAATGGACTAGTGCGAGAACATTCAATAATTAACCAAAAATATTAGCAAAGAAATTAAAATGGCCACATACAATATTAAAGGAAACACCAAAACTATGGTAGATACTAATCTAATGATTCTTTTCAAAAAATTCACAGAAGCTCAAAAGAAAGCCAATAGGGAACCTTCTTTTAAGAACTATTGTGATGCGGTTAATCTCAAGCTGAGCTGGAAAAAAGCGGTACAAATTGCTAAAAAAAAAACTGTTTTGCGAGAAGAATTAGGGAACTAAATGTCAAATCAACGACAAAAGAAGCATGGCGTTTTCTAAAAGCTCTAAAAAATTGCCAAGAGTGACAAGAATCCTTTGATATGACGCAGGCAAACAAATACTTAGAATATTTAGATGAGCAAATACCGAGGAAAGCAAAAGCAATTGACGAACATTAATGGGAAAAAAGGGAAAACATTGATCCGAAATTTAGGACAAATGATTTAGAATAAGTGTTAGGCGAAGGTACAAAATCGGCAGGTGGGATAGATAGAATTACGTAAGACATGCTTAATGCCCTAAGTCCTGAAATTAAAAAACGGTTAGTAGTTATTTTTAATGAAAAAAAAAAAGAGTGTGATTTTCCTGATGAATGGAGGGAGATCAAGGCTACTCCAATACCAAAAATAAACAGGGACTTAACTAACATACAAAACTTTAGGCCTATTTCATTAATTTCTGTGTTTGTTAAAACAGTTAACAGTATGATTAGGGTAAGAATGGAACGACATATACAAGAGCATAAAATAATTCCATATAGGTCTTATGCCTATCAAAAAAATAAATCTGGTGCTATGTGTATTAATGTTATAATAAATACGGTGGCTATGAAAATTAAACAAAAGAAAGCTGTTGTATTTACTTTTCTTGATTTAAATAATGCTTACAATTATGTTAATCTAGACTCACTAAAATTATCTTTTGAAAGTGAACAGTTCCCATTAAAAATGGCTGTAATGAAGATTATAAAAATAAATGCATTTGTAAAGGATCTAAGATATTAAATTACTTTCCTAATATACCAAGTAAACCATGGCACCATAATTTAAAGTGGAAAGCAAGAAATGTAAAAGTATTAAACAGACTTTTGACAGACCATAGGTTAGGTTAGGTTAGGTTAAACCGGATGGCCCTCGCGGGGGCCACGCTTAGGCCAGTATGGCCCATAGCTGTCCGGGGATTTTTTGAGTGGACCTAGAGATTGTTTTCGCGGCTATCGAAATCTTTTAGAATCGAGGTGTTTTTTGCGAAGGCAAGTATTTCGCCTGGCTTCTTCTTGGAGGCGTCTTCTAGCGATGCCAGAACCGGAGCGCCCAGGTACTTCATTCTTGCCCTTGTTTGAGCCGGACATTTGCAAATGAGATGCTCCAAGGTTTCTGTTGCCTCAGATTCATCGCATTTCCGGCATTTGGCGTTGTCGGCAATGCCCAGCTTGACTGCATGTGCCGCAGCCAGGCAGTGACCAGTGAGAATTCCCACTAAAAGTCTGCAGTCTTTCCTTGGAAGATGCAGTACGTAGTGACTAAGCTTTTCGTTGCGCTTTTTGCACATGACATTTACTGTTTTGCAGGTTGTGGAAGTTCTCTTTCATCTGCTTGCAGCTCGTAGGTCAGCCCGCCTCTCTAGTTCGCTTTGGAGCGTTCTTAGGGAGACTGGAACGTTTTCTGTTGTTTTATTCGGCAGTCCGACCTTGCCTTCCTTTGCAAGTTCGTCTGCCGTCTCGTTACCTTCGATGCCCTGGTGGCTGGGAACCCAGTAGATCCGCACTGACATAGTCGTGCTAAGGATATCTAATGCCTTCCTGCTTGCCAGTACACTTTTGGAACTGACCGCTGACGATTGCATGGATCTTATCGCCGCTTGACTGTCTACAAACAAGTTAACCGCTTCGTATGGGTGGTCTGTGCTCTGCGCAAGCTCTGCCGCTTTCCCTATGGCGAATACTTTCGCCTGGAAAATGCTGCATTGGCTTGGTAGCCTTTACTACAGCCTCATTTCAGGGTCTGTACTTCCATATTGGAGCCGTCGGTGTATATATTGAGGTGTTGAGCATGGTTCTGACCTGTTTTCCAATCGTCAGGTCCCATGTATGTAGTTCTTACATCCAGGCACGTTCTGGTTATCATGTAGTCAGATATACTGCTCATGTCGCGACCAATTGAACTATGCCCGAATCCTTGCAGATATATATATTCCTTGATGTAACCAGGCGTTGTGCTGACTTTGCTACAGTCAGTTGCGCATGGATATCTAGGGGATCGATTTTAATTATGGTTTCAAGTGCTTTTGTGGGGGTTGATCTCAGCGCCCCTGTTATGCAGAGCAGAGCCTGCCGCTGAGTTCTCTCCATAAGCTTATAATATGTTTTCTTTTCCATGGCTTGCCACCACACTAAGACTCCATACAGCAGAGTTGGACGCACCACCGAGATGTAAATCCAGTGCATTAGAGCGGGTGAGAGGCCCTATGTGCTGTTAAGCATCTTCTTTAATGTATATAGCGCTGTGGTGGCCTTCTTTACCCTCTCTAGTACATTAGGCTTCCATGCCAGCTTGCTGTCTAGTACAATGCTGAGGTATGTTACTTATGTTTTCGGGGTTAGTCTGGTTGTGTTAATTTTCGTATCCTTGTATTCCTTGTATCTCTTGGTGAAGAGAATGAGGTCCGTCTTATCCGCGCTGATACTGAGTCCGACTTTACTCGCCCACTCACATATCTCCCTGAGTGTTGATTCCATAATCGAGATGAGGATCGATGGACAGACTCCCGTGATATTTATGCTTATGTCGTCAGCATAGGCTGTTATCTTTGGGGCCTTCTCTCCACAGGAGAGGTGACAGGACCCCGCCTTGCGGCGTGCCATGGAGGCGGTGCCCCAATCGGATTGTACCCGCCTACAGCTTAGAGGATTTCTAATACACATGCTGATGGCGATGGGAGTGTTGGCCGCTTCTAGGCGGTCCATTATAGCGTCTGTGGTAACGTTGTTGAATGCTCCGAATATGTCCACAAACACTCATAGAGCATATTCATTGTTATGCAGGGCTCTCTCAATGGTGGCTACTAGTGAGTGTATTGCCGTTTCCACTGATTTTCCTTTTGTGTAAGCGTGCTGGTTGGTTGACATTAGTCTTCCCACATCGTTCCTGATGTATATGTCCAGCAGCTTTTCTAGCGTCTTGAGTAAAAAGGAGGTGAGGCTTATCGGCATGTAGTCCTTGGGGCTTACGTGACTGCACTTCCCCGCTTTTGGCAGGAAGACAATCCGGATCCTAGGATTGAATACGGATATTGTAGTCCCTTAGTAGGGTTTTGTATTCCTCATTGACAATATCATTTTTCGCCTCTTTGGCAAATTTAAAAAATTGTCTGAGGCTGTTGCGTAGAAGCGAGAGGTTCCTGTTCCACCAGGTTGGCTTGGTCCTCTTCCTGGCTCTAGATGTCGGGCATGCCGCGCGTTGCGCATCTAGTAACTCCTTGGAGAGGGACTCTAGGGACTTTTCTATGCCTTCCGCGGGTTTTACAATGCCCGGACCGGTCGCGAGTCGTGTCGTGATCGTCTGTTTAAACTTTCCCCAGTTAGTGTTCGGGGGTTCCGTTCGAGGAAGTGGGACCTACGAAGGTATTAGTAGATAATAAAAAGTCTAAGAGTGACTCGCCTCTGTCGTTTATATCGGGGCTTCCCCACACGCAGTGGTGTGCGTTGGCGTCTGCGCCCACGAGCAGTTGCTGGTCGTTCGGGCTGGCTTCTACCATGCTCCTGAGTTCTTCCGGTGGGGCTGCTCTGTCGTGAGCCATATAGCAAGAAGCTACCAGGAGCCGATTCCTTTTGCTTTCAAGCATCACAACAGTCAGGCCATCCCTGCTGTAGTGAGTCATAAGGTTAGCGTGGACACCCTTCGGTACGAGTACGGCGGTTCTATTTCTGCTTACCGTTGGTGAGTAAAACACATGGTGTGATGAGGACGCGACGCGACGCGAATTTGCTCTTGTGGAGGTTGAGCTTCAGTACCCTCAATGTCATGGGTACCTGGATCAGCTCGGGACGGGTTGACTATAATTGTCAGGTCATCGTCCTCCTCCTCCTCCTCCTCCTCCTCCTCCTCCTCCTCTTCTTCCTCCTCCTCCTCCTCCGAGACTTTGAGCGTCATCCCCTGGGCGGCATCAACTATGGAGTCCAGACCTAGGTCCTTCTCCACCTCGCCTGCCTGCAGGGTGTGCGCATCCTTGTCCCCCGGGTGGCGCTTTTTGAGGTGCAGGTAGACACTGCCCATGCCCCACTCCATCTTCCCGTATCTAGGGCACAGGATGTCCTCCGCCGCTTTCTTGATCTGGAGGACTGCGCACTGGCCCCCCTCTTTGGGTGTCGGGGTCGCAATGTGCAGCACCTTCCAGTCTGCGGTGGGTATGTCGGGGTTTTGGCGCTGTAGCAGCTTCAGCGCCCGGTCGCCTTGGATTGCGATGGGGAAGAGTACCGTCGCCTTTGGTATGGATGGGACTAACTCCCTGTTCACCACCTCCAGCTTGGCCCCCTCCCACAGCGCTTCCATCTGGCTGTCCGTTTGCGTCACCCACTTCCAAGTCGGGTCGTAAATGCACTTCAGGATTTTGACCCCATTTAGCCACCCTGCACCATCAAATGTGGGAATGGGCCCAAGAGAGTCATCCTCCATCCGCGCAAACAGCGCTTCGACGAGCATCGATTGCACCGTCTTCCACCGTTCTTCAGACATCATTCCGTTTTCGTCCTTTCGGTCAATGAGAGCCACGATCAGATGTCGTTTGGTTACCTCACTAACCTTTCCAGCCTAGACGTCTTCGCCTTAGGTGGAGGGCCTACCTGCTTGGGCCCGCGTTGCCGCTTGCTCGCCGGAGCGTCCTTCGTGGCGCTCTCAGCGGAGCGTTGCCTTTTGCTGGCAACTTTATTGGCGAATCCGCCCCTTGAGGACATGTGGGGGATTTTGGCGTAGTGTAACCTGCCCTCTAGCTTTGCCTTCTCCTCTTGGGAGAGGTTCGCTTTGTCCCGAAGCCGGTTTCCGATCGCGAGGGCAGCATTATACTGCACCTTCGCCTTTCTCCCCTCGCTTGACCGTTTCAGCCCGTCCCTGCGCGGGGAGCTGGTACCTGGCTCAGGCGAGCGGAGTAGGATCTCCTCCTCCTTTAGGCCCGTGCCTGTATTTACGGCGGCACCTGAGCGGCATAGTTTGCTCTGCGACTCCTTCGTCCCACTCAAAATGGCGTATTTTTACGGGGAACCACAAACTTGCGTTGTATGCCTTCCGCCAGGCACCTCCAACCATGGAAAATGGTTCAATTTCTCTGGCTTTTGGGGCGGAAGAAATTGAACCGTTGTCTCAGCTAGACACTGTATTACCTCGGACAGAGCATGCAGCAAGGTATTACCCGTTGCCCGGGATATTACGGTGCCCATTGCCAAGCCGGCGCCCTCGTGGAGGGTTCAGATGGAGGATTTTCGCCAGCTTGACAGACCATATATATGACATAAATTTTTTATTTCGCATCAAGGCATGTATTACAAACTTATGTGAGATATGTTATATACCCGAATCAGCTATACACCTCATTTTTAATTGCCAAAAATTTATACCAATTCGAAAAAAATTCTAAGTTTTTAAATATTATCAACATTTGGACCAAATTCTTAAAAAAAAGAACCTCTACATTTAAGGGAATTGGCTAAATTTATAATTGCTGCTGATCTTTCCTTTTAAACCCTTTTATTCTTTAAAGTTACACTTAACTTAATAGAAAAATTCGGAGATCTTTTCATTTTTCTTTCATATCTTTTTTCTTCACTTACCTTTCTCTTCTCAAAATTTAAAAAAAGAAAAAAAATAATTCATTTCCTTAACAAACAAAAAATAAATATATATATTAAAAAATATAAATAAAATAAATGAATAAAATAAAATTTTAAATTAAAAAATACATATATATTAAAAAAAAAGAAAAATAAGAATGAAAGCTATCTTCGGCATGCCGATGTTTAAATACCCTTGCAGTATGTAGATGAAAAAAATAAAAATGTTCTGACTTTTTCGCTTTCTCGGTCATTAAATAAATGCTGCCAGAGTGTTGTTTCGAAAAATGTTGCTAGCAACAAAGCCAAACAGATATATATATTCCTATGGCAGCTATATGTTATGTGGTCCGACTTTGATAAAATTAAAAACGAAATTCTGGAATAATACAAAATGCCTATGTCTAAAATTGTATGAAAATATGTGGAAAATTGGCTTAGTAAGACTTTTTTCTTAAAATATTCCGATCGGTCTTATGGAAGCTATATGATATAGTTATCCGATTTTGATAAAATAAAATCGAAATTTTAGAATAATAATTAAATGGTCAGATCTAAATTGTTATGCAATTATCTTAAAAATTGGCTAAGTTCTAATTTTTTTCATTAAAATTTACCGATCGTTCCTATGGCAGCTATGTGATATAGTCATCCGATCTGGCCCGTTTCGACTTATATAGTAGTGAGAGCATATAGAAGACTATCTGCAAAGTTTCATTCAGATAGCTTCAAAACTGAGGGACTAGTTTGCGTAAAAACGGACTGACGGACGGACAGACGGACAGACGGACAGACGGACAGACGGACAGACGGACATGGCTAGATCGACTCGGCTGTTGATGCTGATCAAGAATATAGATACTTTATAGGATCGGAAATGTCTCCTTCACTGCGTTGCAAACTTCTGACTAAAATTATATTACCCTGCAAGGGTATAAATATATAAGAACTAAATAAAAATGCAAATATGATTTGTTAAAAAAAAAACGATATATTTATGTATATTTAGATTTATATAAACCAATTTGTACAACTGGTTTGGACGGGTAGTCCTTTCATTACATCAATCAACAGATTACACACTGGATATTAACAATTAGACGGATAAAAACAACGAAGGAAACTGGAGAAAAAGCATTATCCTATGAACTTTCTACTTGGGCGTTTTATTCTAATTCATTGATTTTGTGATTAATAAACATCC
Source organism: Drosophila seguyi (assembly GCA_008042675.1). Taxonomy (NCBI): domain Eukaryota; kingdom Metazoa; phylum Arthropoda; class Insecta; order Diptera; family Drosophilidae; genus Drosophila; species Drosophila seguyi. The sequence goes on along the minus strand of VNJU01002617.1, from coordinate 10,100 downwards.
CGTTCACTTCGTGTGGATGCAGCTATTCTGTTTTGTGTATTTAATTATTATTAATTTCACACTTTAGTTGTGCTGCTAGGGTTTGCTTTCGCATTTTTTGCATTCTTCTTTGTGCCTTCTCCCTTTAGCTTGCGCCGTCGCGACAGCTCAACGAAAAGCTTGCTCCCACGCTCACCCGCTCTCTCACTCTCCCGTTTTTTCAGTGCAGCTGCACTCTTATCTCTCCTTACGCAAAGGTACAGTGGTAAGTCCAAATAATGTCCGCTATAGTCAGTGTCGTTAAAACCTGTAAAAAGGTTATTACCTCTGCCGATCTTACAATCGGCTGCTGGCTGTGCGACAACATTATGCATGCCAAGTGCATTGGTGTTGGGGCTCGGGCGGTAGACGATGTAAGAAAAAACATTGGTCTGCGGTACTGTTGTGAGGCCTGTCGCGATGTTGAAAGGGAGATGATGTCTTTTATGCGGCAAACCAAAAACGGTTTTAAAGACGTATTATTGAGTTTTTGCAAAACTCAAGATATGTTTTTGGCGCTGGATACTCAATTTAATAGACTTAAGCTATTAAATGAGTCTCTTAGGCGGAAAAAATCCGCTACTGGTCGGCCGCATCTAAACGGATCCCAACCTCGAGCGGTTGAACAGCAGCCTCCAGCGACACAGCCTTCGGCCTCAGAACCGATTCCAAGAGTTTTGAGATCGAGTAGCAAGAAAGATTCGGCCTCCGAATGTGCTGCTGGAGGAACCGCGCCTCCGGTGATTTCCGTTATATCCCCTGGGGATCTCAAATACTGACCCCTTAGAGAACCGACATTTTATCTGCCCAGGGTGCTAGGCCCGGACTACCGGCCCATGCTGGCAATGCAGACCATCAGTCTGTATCGCCAAAAGCCCTTATAGCTGTCCCACCTACGAAACATATTTTTGTTTCGCGGATCTCCCCTTCTCAGACATCGGAAGATGTAATTGCCCTTATCCAAGGCAAAACTGGAGCCGAAAATAATAAACTTAAGGTGGAAAAATTCAAATTTTCTTATGCTAGGGATATTTTATCTTTCAAAATAAATGTCCCTAACGAACTCTTTGACACAATATGTTTAACCAATTTCTGGCCTGAATTCGTTGTCGTCAAGGAGTTCGAAGCTAAGAAAAAGAAACTGCGGCCTGTAGGAATAAGTTTTCCCAGGCCCGACCAGACCACTGCGCCCTCTACGTCTTCTGCTCCAAAAAACTAACAAATCCCCTTTCAATTTCACATCAGAATGCAAGAGGTTTACGTAGTAAGCTTCCCAAATTGTATTATGATAGTCTCTTGTTTGTTTCCCAGGTTATTGTGTTCACAGAAACCTGGTTTAAGCCGGAGATTCCGAGCTCCGAAGTTTTTCCAGCTGTATTCACGATATATAGGCTGGATCGGCCTATCAGACGTGGAGGTGGTGTCCTCATAGCGGTTGACTCCAGTCTCGCGACTGAATTGTAGTGACCAGCTAAGGCTTTACACTGCAAAACTCTTCGACCCACCTTCGCACTAAAGTTATAGCAGCTTTTTGTACTATCGAACGGTGAGAGAAACGTCGTAGACCAATCAGGACCGAAGATGATTGTACGATTGTACAGCTAGGGAATGAGAAGCTTATAGCAAGGGCCACCTACGTACAGCTTCCCAATGCATTCCCTGATAAAGCCTCTTGGCAAACGCTCGTATTTTTCGGCACTGCTCAATTAAACTCCAAATTCACGTGGAGATAAAATTTTGTTATAAATATTATAACCGAATAATATAAGAGCGGGATATTTAAAATAAATTGTGTGTGATTTGTGGAAAAGGTAAATAAGTGCAGAATAGTGAGTTCCAATTTTAGCTCAGTTTTCATAGGTATTGGACCCCAGAGATCCTGAGATTTTTCCGGGTAAGTACGCAATTTATAGAGTTGACCGTCCTGTCTAGCGAGGAGGTGGAGTTTTAATTGCCATTGACTCCTCCCTTATTTCCGAACTGGTTGGTCTTGACGATGTCACTGACATCGAATTTATCTGTGTGAAACTATTTATTTATTTATTTACTTTACATGTTCCTATGTCCCGCCATCGGCTGAGGAGCCTATTTATTGGAAACACCATTCGGCAATACGGGCCGTTTCCAAAAGGCTTTCAGATCGAGTCCAACTCATAACTCTAAGGGACTTCAATATTCCTGGAGCTCGTTGGTCTTCAGATGGTGTGAAGATGAAGAATCCTACCATCCTACTTTCGAAGTGACTATCGACACGGGGACGGTTGTAAATCTGTTTGTTTCGCTGTTTTCGGAAAGCCAACTTTCATACGCTGAATAATTTAATATCTGAGTTTGATTGGTAAAATCTGTACATGTGTACTGACATGGCAGCCGCCGTGGACATTTTTAACAGTACCATGAACTCTTTCTTTTTATCCTGTGTTCCGTTAACCTATCCGTCTGTCTCCAGTAAGCCACCTTGGTTCAATAAGGAGCTGACACACCTAAAAATGTGAAGTCTAAGCTTTATAATAAATACAAAGTTACTCGTTCTAAAACTGTTCTTTCTAACTATCTTAGTGGTCGGTCAAAATTTACCGTGCTTAACGCTAGGTATTATACAAATTATTTGACTCGTTGAAGGGTTCAGTTCTCACAGGACCCAAAACAGTTTTATAACTTTGTTAACCCTAAGCGTAAGCCAAACCTATGCCTTTCCTCTCTTTCATTTAAAAACTCTTCAGCAAGTTCGGATCAGGCTATCGCCGATATTTTTGCTGAGTTTTTTAAAACCACTTATTCCTCTTCAACCAATCTAAACCTGATAAACCTGCTGAACTCTTTCCCAATTCCCAGCTCGAACCTTATTTTCAGTCCAATCCTAGACAAAAGCTCTCTCCGTTTGGATCTTTAGCGAGTTAATCCAGTTTACTCACCGGGTCCCGATGGAATACCTATCTGTGTACTCAGGTATTGTGCCGAGGCTCTGTGTAACCCCCTTCTCAAATTCTTTTTTAATTCTTGGAAGTTGATGCACTACGATCAGTACACTCAAGTGGCCCGTATGACACCAAGCACGTGCTTGTTCGTGTTAGGTGTTAGTAGGCGCGATAGATGAAAATATAGAAAAGGAATTCGAGGAAGTAACTACTGGCGTGATGCCAGATTGTTTGCTTGCATGCGTACTAAGTGGGTTAGTATTAACGTTAAAGTTTGTTTACCTTATCTTTAGAAACATCACAATTTCCCCTTATTTGGAAGGAATCATTTATAATTCCTCTCTGGTAACTATAGAGGAATCTCTAAGTTGTCAGCAATTCGAAAACTTTTCGAGAATGTAATTACTCCTCATCTGCAGCATTTATGCAGGTCCATAATTTCTCCATGTCAGCATGGATTTATGAGGCGAAGATCGATCACTACAAATCTTTTGAAACTTACCTCTCTTGTTATTAGGGGTTTCCAACGTAACCATCAATCTGATGTTATTTACACAGACTTTAGTAAAGCTTTTGACTCAGTTAATCATTTTCTTCTTGTAAGGAAGCTCGGTTTAATGGGGTTTCCGGCTGATCTTTTTAATTGGTTTCACAGTTATTTGAGTGACAGGACTCAAAAGGTTCTGTTTAAGAATGCTCTATCCAACTCCCTAAGTGTCACATCTGGCGTCCCACAAGGCAGCCATCTCGGCCCACTGCTATTTACATTGTTTATCAATGGCCTTCCACTAGTTCTAACCAACTCAAGAGTACTTATGTACGCTGACGATGTTAAACTATGCCTGCAGTGTAAGGTCAGCTCATGCCAGTCAGACTTACAATCGGATCTTAACAACTTTCAAGCATGGTGTCGTGCTAACTTATTACATCTCAACATATCTAAATGCAAACTGATGACATTCTCACGTGTCACTCCACAGTATGCAACATATATGCTTAATGGTTGCGCTTTAGAAGGAATCACTTTTGTTGATGATCTAGGTGTTCGTCTAGATCCTCAGCTTTCCGGATCGGACGACTATATCATATAGCTGCCATAGGAACGATTGGTAAATTTTAATGAAAAAAAATTACAATTTAGCCAATTTTTAGGATAATTGCATAAAATTTTAGATCTGACTATTATGTATTAATGGCCGTCAGCCAGCGGACGGACAGGGGGACTAACAGGCGAGAAATCACCTGCCGTAACTGTTCGTACCGTTGGAAGTGCGACTATACTTTCCCCGTGAGGGCGGTTGGAAGCAGGTCCCAGTAGGTCATGTCTCTGCTGAGGATGCTGAGGAATGGTAGTCGGGCGGGGAGAAGAAAACTCCTGCCCAAAAAACTACCCCAATCCAAGGTGGAACAGCATATGCCGAGGGATGCATGTCCGGGGGGTGCTTGGACGTTAATATGCGGACTCTGGTGGACCGGCCGACCCATCAGTTTCAACTAGGCTTACCACGGTATGCGGGCTCTACCGTGGCGGACCATCCCCATCCCAGCATACTCGTGGGAACAAAATGAATCAAGTTAATCAGAAAAAAAAACCAAACAAAGGTGATCGCCAAACTTTAAAGGCGGAAGGGGGTGTACCCCCCTCTAATAACTCGAAGACACTCAGCGGTCGAGTGAATAAAATGGAGGAGGAGAGATCTTCAGAGCGCCTCCATCCGGGGACCAGTGCTACTGGTAAGGGCAAACCGATGGGTACATCGAGCAGCGTGATCGGGGGCATGCCCCTCGACGTGACTGCAGGCGGCTCCAGAGGTAACCCCTCTCCAGGTAGCTCGGCCCGGCCGCAACAGAGGAAGAGGACGCTCTACAACGAGAGAAGAAGAGCGGCCTTCATCCTCGCCCGTGCCAACCCAGCTATGGAGGCAGACCCAAACCAAGCGGGTCTTATTAAATGGGCGAAAGGCATCCTGCCGGACTTCCAGCCTGAGAGGGTGGGAAAGGTGGCTCCCCCAATGCCCAGCAAGCCAACTCCATCGTGGGCAGTAGCGCCGCCAAACGCCAGCGGTCTGCGGAAGGACAACCGCCGCAGCCGAAGCGTTCCAAGGTGCAGCCTCAGCGGTCCTTCGCCGAGGTTACCAGGGGTAAGATCCTGATTGCAGTGGTGGACGAGGGGTCCAGTGATGGACATATCCCGAGGGACCAGTGGCGGTGGATCGTCGGGGAACTGCACAACAGGTTCGTGGAGGAGCTGTTGGTGTCGGGTGGTGCGCTGCCCCGATGTGAGGATGCCGGCTGGCATCAAGGAGGTGTGAAGGTGATTGCATGCGAAGATGCGGAGTCGGTCACCTTCTATAAGAGAGCGATCGCGGGATTGGGAGAAGTTTTCCCAGGCGCGAAGCTCGCAGCTGTCGACTGGGACAAGATCCCCAGCAAGCCAAGGGCCAGGGCGTGGCTCTCGCAGAAGCCAGCAGAGCCTGAGAAAATTCTCAAGCTTCTGCAACTGAGCAACCCCGACCTCCCCTCCTCTGATTGGCGAGTTGCCAAGGTTGAGGAGGCCGTCGGTCCGAGGCGCCAGGTTGTCCTGACTCTCAATGAGGGGACAGTCGAAGCGCTGAAGGAAAACGGGGGGGCGCTCAGATACGGCTTCGATAGCGTAGCCGTCAGGGTCTATAAGGCCGACGCCAAGGCGGGCCTGAAAGAGGAGGACCCAGATATTGAGGGTCCACGCATCGAGGAGGCACCCGAAGGACTGTCCGATGAGGAGGACATCCTGGAGGGGTACGTCTCAGAGGAGGGCGAGCTCGCCAGGGGCTTGCGCAGCGTCGGTATGTCCGAGGAGGAGGACGAGCTTGACGGGCCGACCTCGGACGCCGACATCACTGTGGTGGAGGTTAAGAAGCAGAATGTCTCTGACGTTTCTGCAAATAAACCTCCACCACAGTAAAGCAGCTTCCGCTGCCCTACTCGTCCACCTGGCAGAAGGTGGTATCGACGCTGTCCTCATCCAGGAGCCCTGGGTCTGTGGCGACAGAATTCTAGGGCTGAGGACAGCCGACTATAGGCTGTACGCAGCCACAACAACAGGTAAATCGAGAGCCTGTATACTCGCTAGGAAAGGTTTAACTCTTTTCATGCTTCCCAATTTCAGCAATGAAGATTTTATAACGGCAGATCTAGAGGGACCGAGATGATCCCTCCGGATTTGCTCAGCATACCTGGGACACGATCCCTCCAACCATGAGGCTGATCACCGAGGACTGCAGAAGGCGGAATCTTGGCCTCATCATTGGGTGCGACGCCAACGCCCACCACCATCAGTGGGGCAGCACTGACACCAACGACAGGGGTGAGTCTCTTTTTGATTACATCCTTTCAACCAACTTGCTAGTGGGAAATTCGGGGAACGAACCCACCTTTATTACCAGGAACCGTAGGGAGGTATTAGATATCACCTTACTCTCGGAACCGTTAAGGGATACCTTGAAGTCGTGGAGGGTGCTGGAGAAGCACTCCTTCTCTGACCATAGGTACATCCAATTCGAGCTGGGTTTCGATAAATTCAACCCGGTCACCTTTCGAAACCTTCGGAAGACCGATTGGGAGAAATAT
>VNJU01002613.1:0-36544 GCA_008042675.1 Drosophila seguyi | reverse complement strand
CGCTCCAAAAAACTAACAAATCCCCTTTCTATTTCCTATCAGAATGCAAGAGGTTTACGAAGTAAGCTTCCCAAGTTGTATTCTGATAGTCTCTCGTTTGCTTCCCAGGCTATTGTGTTCACAGAAACCTGGTTAAAGCCGGAGATTCTGAGCTCCGAAGTTTTTCCAGCTGAATTCACGATATATAGGCTGGATCGGCCTATCAGACGTGGAGGTGGTGTCCTCATAGCGGTTGACTCCTTTGTGTGAAGCTATCAGTCAATCGTAGCTCTATTTTTATTACTTGTTCCTACATTCCTCCTATGTCGGAACTTCCTTTTTATTGGAATCATCTTTCCGCAATTCAGATGGTTTCCAATCGACTTTCGGATAGGGACCATTTAGTAGTTCTTGGTGATTTTAATATCCCAAGGGCTATTTGGTCATCAACCATTTTCTCCAATATACTTTTTACCACCACACAGCATGATTTTATTTCTGGCTTGTTCGACATTTCGCTTTCTCAAGTCAATCATGTACGAAATTCCCTAGAGCGCTTACTGGATCTCTGTTTCGTCTCAGACCCGGCAAGAGTTAGTTTAGCCAGGGCGGCGCCGCTGACGCTACCCGAAGATCCCTATCATCCTACTTTCGATGTGACTATCGACATTGGGACTGAGTTACAGAATATTTCTGATCGTCCAGCCAAAAAAGTCCTCTGCTTTCGCAAGACGGACTTCGAACGGCTGAATAACCTCATATCTGATTTTAATTGGTCCGATATATACAGGTGCACTGACATGGCTGAAGCCGTGGATATTTTTTACAGTGAAATGAATTCATTTTTTCTTGAATGTGTTCCGTTATTCTATCCGTCGTCCTCGAATAAGCCTCCTTGGTTTACTCAAGAGTTGAGTCGCCTTAAATATAAAAAATTCTAATCTGTGTTCTAAATATAAACGTAACGGTTCTCAGTCTGTTCTTTACTCTTATTTATCTGCTCGGTCGAGATTTACCGTGCTGAACGCGCAGTGTTACAAAAATTATTTAACTCGTTGTAAGGCCCAGTTCTCTGAGGACCCAAAACAGTTTTATAATTTTGTTAACACCAAACGTAAGCCTATTACTCATCCTTCCTCGCTTTCCTTTGGAAATACTACCGTAAAAAATGATCAGGCAATTGCCGATCTGTTTGCGCAGTTTTTTCAAACCACTTACTCTAATTCCACCGACTCAAATCGGACTTATTCTTACATCATGCCCAAGTCAAACTTAATTTTCAGTCCTAATTTAAACGAAAGCTCTATCCTTTCAGATCTTCACCGTGTAAAGCCCGTTTATTCGCCTGGTCCCGACGGAATACCTGGCTGTGTGCTTAGGTATTGTGCCAAGGCCCTGTGCAATCCCCTTCTGAAATTGTTTACCTTGTCCTTAGAGACCTCCCACTTTCCCATTATTTGGATGGAATCATTTGTTATGTTTCCACAAAAAGATGCCAATAACTATAGAGGGATCTCTTAGTTGTCGGCCATTGCAAAACTTTTCGAAAAAATCATTACTCCTCACTTGCAGCACCTGTGTAGATCAATTATTTCTCCATGGCAACATGGATTTATAAAGCGAAGATCAACGACTACTAATATTTTGGAGCTCACTTCCTTTATAATAAGGGGCTTCCATAAAAACCTTCAGACAGAAGTAATCCATACTGATTTCAGTAAAGCATTCGACTCTAACAACCATTCTGTCCTGGTTCGCAAACTCGATCTAATGGGATTTCCGGTTGATCTTCTTAGTTGGATCTCAAGTTATGTGAATGGCAGGACGCAAAAGGTCCTATTTAAAAACATCGCATCTAATGTTCTCAGGGTTACTTCTGGCGTCCCGCAAGGAAGGCATTTGGGTCCCCTGCTGTTCACATTATACATTAACGACCTGCCCAATATCCTGACTAACTCCAGAGTACTTATGTACGCGGATCCACTGTGACGTGGAAAGTGCCGACTTGTTGGTTCAGCTTAACATTCACGTACCGAGTAAAAATACTAGATCCTATATTCCCTTAGTGCTGCCCCATTGTAGAACGTCCTTTCTACTGCATGAACCCTTTAGAGTCCTATGTGCAAATTAAAACGATTTGTACATAATAATTTCAAACCTAGATAGCCTTCCTAAACTAAAAACACTAATACGAACCCACTTAGTACGCATGCAAGCAAACAATCTGGCAGCACGCCAGTAGTACTTCTTCGAATTCCTTTTCTATACTTTCATCTTTCGCGCCTACTAACACCTAACACGAACAAGCACGTGCTTGGTGTCATACGGGCCACTTGAGTGTACTGATCGTAGTGCATTGACGTCCAAGAAAAACTAGCGGAAGGTCATTGATAAACAATGTAATGGGGGCGAGTTGGCTGCCTTGTTGGACGACAGATGCGACACTAAGGGAGTTGGATACGGCATTCTTAAACAGAACCTTTTGAGTCCTGTCACTCAAATGATGAAGAAGAAGAAGATCGAGCTTCCTTACAAGAAGAAAATGATTAACTGAGTCAAAAACTTTACTAAAGTCTTTGTAAATAACATGAGTTTGATGGTTACATTGGAAACCCCTAATAACGAAAGAGGTAAGTTCCAAAAGATTTGTAGTGATCGATCTTCGCCTCATAAATCCATGCTGACATGGAGAAATTACAGACCTGCATCAATGCTGCAGATAAGGAGTATTTACATTATCGAAAAGTTTTGGAATTGCCGACAACTTAGAGATTCATCTATAGTTACCAGCATCAGATTTGCTACCTTTTTTGTGGAAAGGATTTATAAATGATTCCTTCCAAATAAGGGGAAATTCTGATGTTTCTAAAGATAAGCTAATCAATTTGAGAAGGTGATACACAGAGCCTCGGCACAACATCTGAGTACACAGCCCGGAATTCCATCGGGACCCGGTGAATAAACTGGCTTAACTCGCTGAAGATCCAAACGAAGAGAGCTTTTGTGTAAGACAGGACTGAAAATTAGGTTCCAGCTGGGCATTGGGAAAGATTTCATCAGGTGTTGGTTTAGATTGGTTGAAGAGGAATAAGTGGTTTTGAAATACTCAGCAAAAAGATCGGCGATAGCCTGATCCGAACTTGCTGAAGAGTTTTTAAATGAAAGTGTGGGGGGCTAAGGTTCTGTTAAGGAAGCGTGCGCGCCCGTCACCGCGCCGATCTGACTCAGCCAGTGGGAGTTGGCAGTCACATGCCGACTACCAAAGACCGACCATACTTGGTGAAGAACTACATCCTGCTCGAGGTGCCCCTGCTCTAGACTAAATATGGCGGATCTAGAGAGGACAACTCGAACAAACCCGTAATCACCGGTGTTACCGTACCGTGCCCCTGTGATGAAAGGCACTACGTTAGTGTGTCTTTTAACGGTGGCTTTCGGATACCTGGCATCTCCGGAAGTACAAGCAACCGATCCGTGGTATGAGGCTCTGCCCCGGGGGACACTCCAATATATGGATACCAACATTAACGAAAATGAAACAGGGTGCTCTAGCAGCCCCACATCGATTAACATCGAACCTATTCGGGAGCCCGAAGAAGCTATGGACATCTGTTCACAAGGCTCTGGCACCGACACCATCACCATGGAAGAGGAAGAAGCCCTTCTCGCCTCTCCCAAGGTAGATAAGCCTAAGCGGATTGCTCTATCGGGCGCCGCAAGGAAAAGGTTGCGCAGACACCTTGCGAACGGCATGCCCTTGGAGGAGGCCAAAAGGCTCGCTCAGAAGCCTATGGACCCTCCTAGGGCAGGACCCAGCAAGAGTGGCACGACCACCAAACCAAGATCGGCCAATACGACCCCAGAAGAGGCGTCGTCAAAGAAGGCCATGACTAGAACCGCGGCCCCTAGTGCCCAGACGAGGGAACCTGCAAGCGTACTGCCTGCCACGGAGGCTCCAGCAGACTCCGCAGCCGCAACTGCGGCTGGGCAGGCAATACACCCCAAGTCGGTGTCATGGCCTCTTATAGGGATGTTGCCAGCTCGGTGAAGATGGCAATACTCTTGGCCGATTATCCTAGTAGTCTGCTCACGACAGAGCAGCTCTCGACGATCCAGTCCGCCATCCTGACGAGGGTGATGGCTCTGAGACACGGCTCTGTGAAGCCTCTGTTCTCCGGCTGTACCTTTCGTCCGGGCTGGATGGCGATCACACTCGGAAACGCTTAGACAGCCGAGTGGCTAAGCACAGAGCTGCCAAAGCTCCGGCTGTGGAAGGACGCCCGCATTAAGGTAGTTCCTGAAGCAGAGGCTCCAAGTGCCGCTGTCTTCATCGGATACTTTCCGCTTCCAAACGCGGACATGAAGGCGGCTGAGGTTCTGAATCTCATTGAAGGCCAAAATAGCGGCCTGCGCGTGAGGACTGGCATGTCTTCCACCACGAAATGAGGGAGAACACGGCCGTTCTGACAATTGCGCTGGACCCAGTATCGGCAAACCGGCTGAAATTGCTGGGCCACCAGCTCAATTTCGCGTGGGGCACGGCTACACCTAGGCCAAAGGCCGGCACCCTCCCTCCACTCTCCCCAACACCAGGAGACACCTGAGATGTCTCCAAGCGAACCTCCATCACGCAAAGGCCGCATCCGACGTCCTTTGCGAGAGGTTTGCTACAATGGACATAGCATTTATCCAGGAGCCGTGGATAAATGCTGGTCGTGTCCTGGGGCTAAGCACCCCATCTGGTAGGCTGGTCTATGCAAACGACCAACCTTGCCCTAGAGCGGCGTTGTAACTTAACAAAAATTTAACATTTGTTCCCCTTTCACAGTTCATAACTGAGGACCTGGTGGAAGTTTGGGTTAAATTACCCACTGCCCATGGCGAGCAGGAGGCAGTGTTGGCCTCCGCCTATCTTCCCGGCGACTCGGAGGACGTGCCTACGGCGGCTACCTGTGGCCTGATAGAGCACTGCCAGAGAAACCAGCTCATATGGATAATCGCCTGTGATGCCAATGCGCATCACACGGTCTGGGGGAGCAGTAACATAAACAAAAGGGGTGAGTGCCTTTTTGAATATATTATTAGTAATAACTTAGGTATACTAAACCAGGGCAGCGAGCCTACATTTATTAATGCAATTAGAGAGGAAGTCCTTGACTTAACTCTCTGCAGTATGAACATGTTGTCCGTTGTCTCAAACTGGCACGTTGCGCGTGAGATCACTATGTCAGCTCACCAACACATTAGATTTGACATAGGATGTGCCTCACAATGTAGCCTGGTTACTAATAAATCCCAGAAAGCCGAACTGGGATCTCTTCTGTTTCGAACTTGAGTAATCCAGAGACTGCTCAACCCGTCTGATAACGTCCGTAGACGAGTTAGAGCATGAAGCTACTGTGCTTTATAGTAACGTTGAATCGGCATATCACGCCAGCTGCGAGCAAAAGGTTCGCAAGATCAGAACGGCTGTTCCCTGGTGGAACAAAAACCTCGAAGATCTCAGAAAGACTGCGCGAAGGCTCTTCAACAAAGCGAAGAGTGGGAGGGCCACATGGGACTCCTACAAGTCGGCTTTGACTCTCTACAACACAGAGCTGAGAAGGTCAAAACGGGCTACGTGGCGCCAACACTGCGGGCAGATTTCATCTCTCCAGGAAGCTGTCAGGTTACAAAAAGCCCTCTCCAAGGACCACTCAAACGGCATCTGCACGCTGAATGGAACGCACACTAATAACCCAAAGGAAACGAGCAGCCTACTCCTGGCTACTCACTTTCCTGGGTGCGTGGCTATGGAGCAACCCATCCTAGACAGTGAGGCACCAACCTACATCTCTGGAACTGGAGAGTGCCCACACCGGGGAGTGACTTTAGTGGCAGACTCCAATGGGGCTGAGGGAGGGGAACCCCCCCATCGCTCAGAACGTATTGGAAACATGCCCCATAGACTGTTTCATCAGAATAGAATCACCCGGACCAGATGGAATTTATCCATGCTTGTTGCAACGGGGACTGCACTCAATCGCACTCCCCCTGATCCGCCTATTTCGAGCTAGTCTCCTGCTTGGACACATACCAAGCAAATGGGCTAAAGTAAAAGTCGTGCTTATCCCAAAGGTAGGGAAAAAAGATTATTATTAAGAACACCCTGACGGTGGGGTGGGTACCAGAGCACGAAGGCCATATAGGAAACGAGGTGGCAGATTCCCTAGCTAAACGCGGGGCGATGACACCATTAATCGGCCCAGAGCCGTTCTGTGGACTATCGAAAGGACACAAACGAGAACTGCTTAGGAAATGGGAGGAAGCGGAGATAAATCGTCACTGGACCGACAGTGTAGAGCTGAGACAAGCCAAACTTTTTCTCGTCCCCCAGATGACGCGATCAAAACGTATCATCAACCTAACAAAGACTGAAATTCGCACTCTAACAGGTTACCTAACGGGTCACTGCAACCTTAGGTACCACCTTAAGAAATTAAAACATTCAGAAATCGACACCTGCAGATTCTGTGAGATGGAGCAAGAAACATCAGAACATATTCTATGTGAATGCCCCTCGCTAATTAGTCGTCGTCTTCAAAATCTAGGTGGTGAACTTATTCCCCCCTACAGGATTTGGGAACAAATAGACCCTACCAAAGTCCTCTCTTTTATCAGAAGCCTCGGTATAGAGGCTCTACCCTAATCCTACAGGCCAGTACAAAAGATCTAACTTCTGGTCGCAGTGCAATAAGGCCTTTGTAATAATAATAATAAAATGAAAGTGTGAAATGGTATAGGTTTGGTTTAAGCTTGGTGCTAACAAAAGTATAAATTTGTTATGGGTCCTGTAAGAACTAAGCCCTACAACGAGTCAAATCATTTTTATAATACCTAGCGTTGAGCACGGTAAATTTCGACCGAGCACTAAGATAGTTAGAAAGAACAGTTTTAGAACGAGTAAGTTTGTATTTATAAAAAAGCCTAGACTTCACATGTTTTAGGTGTGTCAGCTGCTTATTGCACAAAGGTAGTTTGCTGGAGACAGACGGATAGGTTAACGGAACACTGGATAAAAATATCGAGTTCATGGTACTGTAAAAATTGTCCACGGTGGCTGCCATGTCACTGCGCATGTACAGATTTACCCAATCAAATTCAGATATTAAATTATTCACGGTATGAAAGTTGGCTTTCCGAAAACAGCGAACTTTATGGCTAAACAAAGAAATTTAATCTTTACAACAGTCCCCGTGTCGATAGTCACTTCGAAAGTAGGATGGTAAGAATCTTCAGGTAGCGCCAATGGAGCAGCTCTGACTAAGTCAACACCTAGAAGATCTGAGACGAAGCAAAGGTCCAATAAGCGGTTAAAGACTTATGGACATGGTTAACTTGAGACAAAGATATGTCAAGCAGGCCATCAATAAGGTCGTGCTGTGTAACAGTTTGGAAAACATTTAACACACCATCTGAAGACCAAGGAGTTCGTGGAACAGCTGTGAGGGTCTTTGACAACACAGTGTTACCAACAGCGGTAATCCGGGCTGACCCTGGGGAGCAATGGGAGGCTGCGGCGTCGAAGTTTGGGGCACCGCCGCGGACACAACAGAAATAAGAGGCGGACCAGTTGCCATTTCCATCCCTGTACATTCGGTTACCGAATCTTTTATTGTTCCCGTTCTCAAAACCATTGGGCTTGGTATTTGGGTCGGGGGCTGTACAGAGGGGGTAGTCCCGATCATAGGTTGTTGGGATTCACACAGTTGCTGCCGACCAGCAACACATTTTTGCGCTCATGTAATAGCTTCAGACTACTAAACTGAGTGTTTAATTCGGTAAACAGATCATTCGCTTTGCGAAAATTAGTTCACTAAATCCATTTCTGGTCTGGCGCATGAAGGATTTAATTTCCTTCTCAACCTCTCTACACGATACGGCACGTCAATTTGACACACTTAGCGTGTAAAACCGTATCGCAAATCCAGCAACAAATCATTGGATGGTCGCCAAAACATTTTTTTGCAGTTTTTAGCTCCACAGATAAAATTTAAAGACATATTCACAAGCGTTTGACCACTGTGCGAAAAAGGAGAACTGTCAACGTGGGTGAGTGGGAGAGCGAAAAGAGATAGCGAGGGCGAGAGAACTTAGCACCGCTTGGCTGCAGGTAAACAAAAACGGAACTTAAGCGAAAAGAAAGCGGGATAGGCACAAAAGAGAATTAAGTAAACCGTCTTAGCACAAAACTAAAAGTAAAATTAATACAAATTTAAACACAAAACAAAGCACATGCACGCGCGGTGACATACGGCTGAAGTGAGTTAAAAATTTTAGTAATAATTTACAAAAACCCCGGTGGCTTAAAAAGTAAAAACTACACAAAATTCGGAGCGCAAGACAAAAACACGACCGTTCGCTGTAAAGAGAAAGACAAAAGAGATTTAATTCTTGAATCTTTAATTCTTGAATCAGTAGATTGTTTGCAATTGTCAAGCATTGATCCTCAACCAGAATCAGTCCTTCATTGTAGATTTCGGATCGTAAAAATTCGACAGGTAATAATTTAAAAGGGCTGAATCCAAAAAATTATTCAAATAAGTTAAATATTTAAGAAGGTACACGTGTTCAAAGTTGAACCTTTTTTGGGTTGCAAAAAAAGCAGGTAGGTGGTCTCTATCGAAAGGGTAATCAAATCTCGGCAAAACGAAGGTAAAATAAAATGATAATATTTTTTCCAAGTTTAGGCATACCTGTTTTACCGAAGTACTATTTCACCTAATTTTCAACTTTGATTGAATTTTAAAAATGGCTTGACAATGGGTTTGGCGTATGAGCTGTTGTTCTTGAATATGTTCTTTATCATATTCAAAAAAGATCGACTGCCCTGAACTGCCACCCCAAATTTCCAAAGCAAAAGATACTTTCAACTCAGCGTAAAAAACGCATTTTTCCTGTACTGGCGGCTTGCTTTTCAACTCCTGACTTTGTAAGGACATTTAATGATATAAATTGAATGTATAATGAATAATTAATCATCAACAATATTAATTTATGTAAACTTGAATGATTATTTTTAACAAAATGTGCATAAATAATTGAAAATTGACAAACTAAAAAAATTATAAAAAAAAAAATTTTTTTTCCTTTAAAATTTGTTTATGTTTGTTTTTAAAACATTTAATATGCACCATATTAGCATTTTAACAGAAAACAAACAAAAGTATTGTTCGAAATCGAATAAAAACTGAGAAAACTTACTCAAAAAACATTCATTTTCGGTTAGTTTAGGAAGGCTATCTACGTTTGAAATTATTACGTACAAATCGGTTTAATTTGCAAAAAGACATAAAGGGTTCATGCAATTGAAAGGACGTTCTACAATGGCGCAGCACTAAGGGAATATAGGATCTAGTATTTCTACTCGGTACGTTTAATAAATCCAAGCACATCTCTGGCTTTATTCACCATTAATGAAATATGATCAATAAAGTCAAGTTTAGGAACCAGACGGACCCTAAATCATCAACTAAAGCAATTCTTTCCCAAAGGCAGCAGTTCAGCGTGTAATTCGCAAGCTTAGTAGCGACAAGAGAGAATGTCATAAGCTTGCATTTATAGCCGTTTAAATTTAATAGGTTTGCACTGCACCAGGTTTGAAAATTGTTAAGATCTGTTTGTAAATCAGACTGGCAAGACACGTCCGTATATTGCACACAAAGTTTGACGTCGTCCGCGTACATAAGTACTCTGGAGTTAGTCAGGACATTGGGCAGGTCGTTAATAAATAATGTAAACAAAAGGGGACCCAAATGGCATCTCAACTGGTTCAAGACTTATGATTTTGGTAGTGCAAAAGTATCTCAACTCCAAGTGTGCGACGTTAGAATTTCTTTGTTAATTAATTCCAAGCGTAACAATTGGACATCAGCGTCGCTGCGAATGGATCTGCTTCACACATTGCAAAGAAGCTAGTCAATGTTGTCGATGGAGGTCTCTCAGCTCGTTGTGCCGCAGTAGCCTCAGTGGAGTAATTAATTCCTTTGGAAATTGTCCAGTATCTTATTTTGAACGCGGACGATAACCTGGATATCCTTCGTTACCTGTGCACATAATGCCTGTTAGTCGCATAAAATTAACTGAACAGAGAACAATCAGTAGCTTTCAAACAATTTACATATAACGCACGCATTCTATGTATCAGAAAAGCCAGCTGTATGTGAAAAAAGGTTTTTCCGCTTTTCTGTTGATATTTTTCTATGAATTTTCTAAGCTTTAAACTGAACGCAGTCCGAGACATTTCCAACGTATGCAAAACCGTGGAAATTGGTTTGTGTGTTCTGGAGTTAAAGCGTCAGAAAGGAAAACCCAACTTATATTTATATAGTAGAGAAGATAAATTATGCTTATTGTTACATGTTGAAATTTCCTTAGATGTTAAAAGACCATGTGTTTCAAGACCTATCCTTGCTTTAGCCCAGTTGATGTGAGTTGTTCCACATCATAAAAATATACTCCTTATTTTGTCAGAGGTAGGGATATGTCTTTTAAGTGAAAGACTATATTTAGACTATATTTACTAACAAAAGTGGACGACCAAGAAAATCACTTTCAGGATAATGTATGGAACTTTCCGCTTTGAAGTAAAAGAATTCGAGCATCGGAGAAACCATGGTATCATTCGAACTGCGATCAATGAAAGCTATGAAGTCTACAAAATATGAATGGGGTTAAGGACATCTCAAAAATATACAATGTTTAGTTTGTCAAGACGATCTGTGACTAAGCTGAGTTGAGATTCCTAAGACCAACTACCATTCCCGTAAGTTGAATAGTAGGTACATACTTCACTCAAGAAGCATGAAAAAAAATACAAAGTTTGGGAATAAGGAGGGTGGAACAGTACATAGAAATCAATAAACTAAATAAACAATTTATAAAAAATTTTAGTACCTGAAGTTTTTATACCCTTTCAGGGTATTATAATTTAAGTCAGAAGTTTGCAACGCAGTGAAGGAGACATTTCCGACCCTATAAAGTATATATATTCTTGATCAGCACCAACAGCCGAGTCGATCTAGCCATGTCCGTCTTTCCGTCTGTCCGTCTGTCCGTCTGTCCGTTTCTACGCAAACTAGTCCCTCAGTTTTGAAGCTATCTGAATGAAACTTTGCAGATAGTGTTCTATATGCTCTCACTACTATATTAGTCGGAACGGGCCGGATCGGACGACTATATCATATAGCTGCCATAGGAATGATCGGTAAATTTTAATGAAAAAAATTATAACTTAGCCAATTTTTAAGATATTTGCATAAAATTTTAGATCTAACCATTTGGTTATATTTTTAAATTTCGGTTTAAATTTTATCAAAATCGGACAACTATATCATATAGCTTCCATAGGACCGATCGGAAAATTTTAAGAAAAAAAATCTAACTAAGCCAATTTTCCACATATTTTCATAAAATTTTAGACGTAGCCATTTTGTATTATTCCCGAATTTCGGTTTTAATTTGATCAAAATCGGACCACTATAACATATAGCTGCCATAGGAATATATATTTCTGTTTGGCTTTGTTGCTAGCAACATTTCTCGCCAGCAACACTCTGGCAACATTTATTTTATGACAGTACCCGAGAAAGCCAAAAAGTCAGAACATTTTTCTTCTTTTTCATCTACTTACTGCAAGGGTATTTAAACTTCGGCATGCCGAAGTTAGCTTTCTTTCTTGTTTGAAAATCAATTTTCAATATTTGAACCTGAAATCGCTTTTGGTAATAGGTTTAGCTTTATGTGCTTTAATCAATGTGATATCATGGACGTTGATGCAGTGGCCCGTATGACATTGGTGTCATATGGTTTGGGCACGTGGTTGTTCGTGGAATATGGGGAAGTGACTAAAGGCGTGTTGCCACATTGTTTACTTGCATGCGTACTAAGTGGGTTAGTATTAATGTTTTTAGTTTAGGAAGGCTATCTACGTTATAATCGTTATAATTTACATATAAGACTCTAAAGGGTTCATTAAATTCAAAGGACGTTCTACAGTGGCGCAACAGTAAGGAATATAGGATTAAGTAATATAACTCGGTGCGTGAAAGTTAAGCTGACCCAACAAAAAATGGTAAGTTAATACAGAGGAGTCTACTAGAATAGGAGTGTAGTCTCTGGTTTCCATCCCAGTTTGGGCCGCACAATGCGAAAAGTAAAAGTTCTTTTGAATCAACTCAATGCGTTACTGTGGACCCCGTACTGAGGGCTCCAAGTGCAAGATCCATATTCTAAGATAGTACGAACTAGAGAAATAAACAAGAATTTTTGTAACGTAGCGGTCATTGAATTCTTTGACCAACGATTAATGAATCCAAGCCACCTCTGGCTTTATTCACCATGTATAAAATATGATCAATAACGTCAAGTTTAGGATCCAGGCGGATACGCAAGTCATCAACTAGAGCAATGCTTTCCAAAGAACAGCAGTTTAGAGTGTAATTCGCAAGCTTGGGAGTGACACGTGAGAATGTCATAAGCTTGCTTTTAGAGCCGTTTAAGTTTAATAAGTCTACTCTGCAACATATTTGAAAATGATTAAGATCTGTCAGTAAATCAGACTGTCAAAATGCGCCCGTATATTGCACGCAAAGTTTGACGTCGTTCGCGAACATACGTACTTTGGAGTTAGTCAAGAAATTGAGCTGGTCGTAAATAAATAATGTAAGCAACATGTAAATTTCACCTTTGCGGGATGCCAGAAGTAACCTTGAAAACATTAGAAAAGGTGTTTTTATAGAGGACATTTTGCGTCCTGCCATTCAGATGTCTTGAGATCCATCTAAGAAGAACCGGAAATCCTATTAGATCGAGTTTCCGAGCAAGGAGAGAATGGTTAGTAGAGTCAAATGCTTAACTGAATTAAGTATAGATTACGTCTGTCTGAAAGTTTTTATGGAAGACTCTTATTCTGAAGGAAGTACGCTTCGAAATATTACAAGGTGCGTTCCAAAGTAAACAGGACTTTTTGAATTTAGCGCCCTCTGGTGGCGCAATCTATATGTCGGCTAGTGCGTTGGAATCTGCTGTCTTTTATCCAGTTCCAGTAAAAATTTCATGACATTTCATCGATTGGAAGAGAAGTTATTGTTTTGCAAGTGTGCGCATGTTTTTGTCATCGGTACAAAAATGAGCTTCGAACAAAGAGCCAACATTAAGTTTTGTTTTAAACTTGGTAAAACTTTTACCGAAACGTTTTAATTGATTAAACCAGTTTATGGCGATGGTTGCCTATCCCGTAGCAGAGTGCACGAGTGGTTTCAAGGTTTTCAAAGTGGTCGAGAGGACGTAAATGACGATGAACATGTGGGCCAGCCAAAATCTGTGATCACCAAAACTTCCATCGAAACTGTGCGTGATTTAATAAAAAATCAGCCGAAATCATCATTGAAATTAATGGAAATAGAATTGAACATCTCCAGAACATCGATTTATCGCATGTTGACCGAACATTTGGGCTTACGAAAGGTGTGTGCATAGTTTGTTCCCCACAAATTGACTGACAACCAAAAATGGCTCAGAATTCAACATTCGAAGCACATCATTAAAGAGGCAAAAAAAAGTTCCGAACTTCCCTTACACGTTTTGTGACTGGTGACGAAACGTGGTATTTTCAATATGATCCCAAAACGAAACGCCAGAGTGCTGAATGGAAGGCGCAGGACCAGCCGAAACCCAAAAAATCGCGCATGGAGAAGTCAAAAGTGAAGACAATGCTGATTTGTTTTTAAGATTCCTAGGGTATTGTCCACAAAGAATTTGTTCCACCCGGCCAAAACGTTATTGCGGTATTCTACTTTGGAGTTTTGAAGCGTTTGGTGCACCGTATTCGACGTGTTCGGCCCGCGAACATGGAAGCTGGCGTTTGTTGCACGATAATGCGCCGGCTCATCGATCGACGCTTGAGACCGATTTTTTGACCAAAAATCAAATTTTAACAATCAACCACTCCCCGTATTCACCTGATATGGCACCGTGCGATTTCTACATTTTCGGAAAAATGCATTTGCCGACGAAAGGAAAGCGTTATGCAGTCGTGGAGGCCATTCAAAAGGTACCGGTCAATGAGCTAAAACACTCGTTCGACATGCTTTTGGACCGTGCCAAAAGCTGTATTCAAGCAGAAGGAGAATATTTTGAATAAAATTAATTGATTTTGCCGATATCACCATTGGTTCTTTCTTTTTTTAAAAGTCCTGTTTACTTTGGAACGCACCTTGTAGTTTTCGTTGATCTTCGCTTTATAAATCCATTTTGGCATGAAGACATAAATGATCTACATAGGTGCTGCAAAATTAGGTATCAAGATTTTTTCGAAAAGTTTTGGGATTGCTGACAACTTAGAGATAACGATAACAAATGATTCCTTCCAAGGTGAAAGTGAGAGGTTTCTAAGGACAAGGTAAACAATATTAGAAGGGTATTGCACAGGGCGTCGTTACAATACCTAAGCACACAGACGGGTATTCCGTCGGGACCTAGCAAATAAACGAACTTATTGTCTGATCATTTTTAACAGCTGTATTTTCAAAGGAAAGCGAGGAAGGGTGACTAATTTTCTTGCGTTTAGTGTTAACAAAATTATAACTCTTTTGTGGGTCCTCAGACAACTGGGTCTTACACTGATTCATATAATTTTTGTAACACTTGGCGTTCAGCACGGAGAGTCTCGACCGAGCAGATAAATAATAAGTTAGGGTAGACTGAAAGCGGTACGTAATATTTAGAATACAGTGTTCAGATAGGGGTGACTTCAACTTGGAATGCACTGGATAAAAAGTACACAGAAATACTGCGGGGCTCAACGCGTGGAATCGACAATGCAAACTATTACTAGGAGTATTAAACCTAGCTTAGGAGAGCGGATTGGAAGCTCTACACACGAAAGTCCCGTTGAAAAGGAAGAGAGAGTGCGAGTGTACGGGATCACACTGCCTCCGGAAAAAAAGCGCCCTTTGGGGTGAACATACATATTAAATTTCTTGTTTTTAAAGGGACTCAACCCTAGTAAACCAAGAAAGCTTATTCGAGGTTGACGGATTGTATAACGGAACACATTCAGTAAAATATGAATTCATGGCACTGTAAAAATATCCAAGGCTTCAGCCAAGTCAGTGCACACGTTTAGATCGGACCAACTTATATCAGATATAAAGTTATTCAGCCGTTCGAAGTCCGTCTTGCGAAAGCATAGGGCTTATTTGCCTGGACGCTCAGAAATATTCTAGTTCAGTCCCAATGTAGATAGTCACATCGAAAGTAGGATAAGCGTCAGCGGCGCCGCTCTGGCTAAAGAAATTCTTGTCGGGTCTGAGACGAAACAGAGATGAAGCAAGCGCTCTAGAGAATTTCGTACATGGTTGACTTTAGATAGCGAGATGTCGAATAAGCCAGCAATAAAATCATGCTGTGTGGAGGTAAAAGTGTATTAGTTGAAGTATTTGAGGACCAAATATCCCCTGGGATATTTAAATCCCCACAAAATGGTCCCTATCCGAAAGTCGATTCCAAACCATCTGGATGGTACCAATAAATAAGAAGTTCCGACATAGGAGGAATACAGGAACACGTAATAAAAATGAAGATACCATTCATTGACTGATAGCTTCACACAATAGAATTCAGCATAGTTACACTCCTCGAAAGTTATGAATTCAGACGCGAGACTTGAGTCAACCGCTATGAGAACACCACCTCCACCGCTGATAGGCCGATCCAGCCGATGAAAAAACTTCGGAACTCAGAATTTCCGGCTTTCACCACAAATGTCCCTCATAAAGGAAGATTTTAATTTTTCCACCATAATTTTTATTTTATCGGCTTTGGTTCTGGATTGATTAAAGGCTATGACATCTATCGATGTCTGATCAGGGAAACAAATATATGCTTTGTTGGTGGCACTACTATTAGGGCTTTCGGCAATGCAGACAGATTATCCGCATTGCCAATATCGACCGGTAGTCCGGACCTGACGACACCCTTGGAATTTTATCTTCCAAGGGACTCTGAGGGGCCAATATTTGAGACCCTCCAGGGGACAAAACGGAAACCACCGGGGGTACGATCACTCCCGCAATACATTCGCATAACGAATGTACTCGATGTCAAAACTCTTGGAATTAATTATGATTATTCTGTTGGGAGTCCGCCGCTGGTGTTTGTGATATGCATTGCTTATGCAGACCAGTTTCCTTTTTTTGCACCAAATAGCTTAGGGCTATTAAAACATATCACGAGTTTTATGAAAACTCGATAATAAGATAATAAGGCCTCACAGCAGTAACGCAAACCGATATTTTTCCTTATATCGTCTACCATCCGGCCACAACATCAATGCACTTGTCATGCAAAATATTTTTGAAAGAAAAGACCAGTAGTGGAAATAACCTTTTTACAGGTCTTAGCACAGCAGACAATAGCAGACATTATGAGGACTTACCTTGACGAAGGGAGAAATAAGAAAGAATGGGAAAACGAGTAAGCGGGTGAGCGTAGGAACAGGCTTATCGTTACGCTGTCGCGACGGCACAACAACTTCTTAGCGGAGAAGGCACAAAGAGGAATAAAGAAAAAAAACAAATTCAAAAGCAAACACTGGCAACACACTAAATTGTGAAAATAATAAAAATTAAATACACAAAACAAAATAGCTGCATGCACACGAAGTGAACGGGATCTTTATTACTAGCAAAATAAAAACTAAAACACCGGTTGTTTTTATCCAAAAACGAGAGCGCAGGAGAAAAACACGCCCGTCCACTTGGAAGCGAGCTTTTTAAGGGTCTAATGAGTTTTTAGGTCTTATGGACCTATTTTTTTGTAGTTTTATGACAGATACATATATATTGTAATAAATATATCTATTTTATATATAGGTTTTAAGCGCGTAGCGTTAGGAAGTCCAATAAAAATTAAATTAAATCAAAATTAAAACCGTATATGTAATATTAAAAGTAAAATATTACAAGCGAATTTCTATGATACAATTCCAATTCGTTTTTTTCATTTGATCAAATATGTTTATTGTAAGCTGCAAGGGTATACAAACTTCGGGGTGCCGAAGTTAGCTTTCTCTCCTGTTTTAAATATTTTAAGGATAATTTTTTGAAATAACGATATTTTTAACTTTCCATCTAAGGTGACTGGACGGCTATCCTACGGAAAAATAAATAATGGACTCTTTGATGAAACCAGTTTTATTGAAAATCCACACTTAATACAGAAAAACTCAGGTGGAGGAAACGATAATTTAATTTATAATAAAAATTCTTTGGAAGTAGAATCTTTACAGCACTATTTGCTGTCTATTGTACACATGCCACTTTCTTTGAGAACGCTTTGTATGACCAACCTTTTCTGCTGGATGGCACATGTATGTTATTCCCTTTATTTTACTGATTTCGTTGGAGAAGCAGTATTCAAAGGAGACCCAAAAGCATTACAAGGATCTATACTTCAACTTCGTTATGAAGAGGGTGTTCGATTTGGATGTTGGGGAATGGCAATGTATTCTCTTTCATGCTCTGTTTACTCACTTATAATTGAACGGCTCATTAAAAGATTTGGGTGAGTATTAAAATATTTACCTTTTATTATTTATAAATAAATACAAATGTTAATATTTAATTTTAAAGGGTGGGCAATTAATATTGTTTAGTTTTAAGAGATTAACAATTTTTAATTTTTTTTTTTTTTTTTTATTTAGTTTTAAGGGGTGACCAACCTTTTTATGTTAAAAGTATTAAGTATTAAGTGTTTGCAAACGTTAATATTTAAATTTAAAGGGTGGAAAAGTACTATTTTTTAGTTTAAAAAGATGATTTTTTTAATATATAGTTTTAAGGGTTGGGCAAATGATTTTGTTAAGTTTTTGTTAAAAATGTGGTTTTGGAAGATTAATGTAAATAAACAAGCCGAAGCCGAACGGGCAGGTTCACTTTTACTCCGCATTAAATCGACTTAATTCGAACATAGACCAATTTCATCAAACCGAATCAAACCCCTGTGCATACGCTTACACATAAACACAAAGCGCGAGTTACCGCCTCAGCATTTACCCTCGGCGGTTCCCCTTTGTATCAACAAACACTTGGAACGCTGACAACAGAAAACAGCATCTGCTTCAATTCCACTTTTCAGCCAGATCAGCATATTAAGTAAACATAAATGTACCAAACAGAATTGCAGAAAAACGTAAGAAAATAAATTTTAATTTATTCTGAAATGAAAACTCCACTCCAACGGATTTTCTCCAAATTTGACACTTTCCAAACTACAGGGAGTTAACTGGCGCAGTCGGTAATCCTGGCCTACGGACGAATTCAGCAGGATTTGAGACGACCAGCGATGAGGTTAATAGCAAAAATAATACTTATGTAAGCTAACTTAAAGCAGTGAGTCGAGTGTGAGTGAAATAGAGGGCATAAATAATAGATAAATCGCCAATAATAATATAAACGGAAGTAAGCAATGGGAATATAATAAAATACAAGTGTAAAATCATGAGAGTAAAAAAAGATATACAGCCATGCTCCGGTAATCGAATTCGTAAAATTTTTTCGATTTCGATTTGAAATCGAAAAATCGGTGCTCTGGTTTTCGAAATCGTAAAATTCTTTTCGATTTGTAAAACGGGCACCTTTGTCTGGCCGAAATGAAAAGTAAATGCCTTTTTATATATCAAATCAGTGTGGCAGCTCAATTGTGTGGAAACGAAATCGAAAAAAAATTACGATTACCGGAGCATGGCTGATAATAAACATTTCAGTTGGAAATAAATTAAATAATATATATAAACAAAGAAAATCATGAAATAAATAAATTTAATAAAATAGATAAAATAACACAGTGTTACAAAATTTACATAAGTGAATGAACTTTTGAAGTGACCTAGTAGAGATTGTTTATCTGGCGAATATAATACAAAACTATGTTTGACATTTTTCTAAGGTATTGTTTGGAATGAGAAATACAAAATGTTTGCTTGGACATATGAAGTCATAACATCATCAGTTTTCGTTATTTTTTTATAATATTTGTCTGGTTTTATTTGTAATTGACTAGATAACAAAACTATTTGTGCATCATTGAGAAATATTGGTGGTTTGTTAAAAAAAATGTCGTGAAAGTCGAAAGAAGGGTAAAAACTTCATATTTTCAAGCCAAAATGTTGTATTTCTCATTCGAAACAAACAATCAGGTTTTTTTTTCCTGTAAGCTATTCCACAAAGCTATAAAAAGCTCCAAGAGTTTTTCAAATTGGTCAACAACTTTTCTGGTAGGAAATTTTCAAAGCGAAAAAGTACCGAAAAACGGATTTTTAACAATACCTTAAGATCTTGAGGGTGTTAGAAAAATTTCAAACATAGTTTTGTGTTACATTCGACCAGATAAACAATCTGTACTAGGTCACTCCAAAAGTTCAGAATCACTGTTACAATGTGTAATTAGACAAAGAAAATAAATAAATAAATAAATAAAACAATAGTAAAAAAAACAAATAAAATAAAGAAAAATAATAAATAAAATAAAGTTAATAAAATAAATAAAAATAAAAACGAATATAATAAATAGAAATGAAAATAGAGCAAGCAAAAATTTATTACAAACAAAATTTTGCTGATTTAAATTTTGAATATCGAGAAGTACTCATAATGTCTCATTACAGAACTCCATTTCATGCGGCACTCGAAGATTCACTAGATACAGAATATACAAAATCGGAATTACAAACTGACACCATATTGTATTAGTTAATAAGCTGTAACGATAGACTAAGTACACAGTAAGTTGACACACAAACACAGTAACACATACCTGAAATAGTTATGCCAGTACAAGAAGACAGTCAGGAAGCAGGTATGGCAACTACAAATGTATTCGAGGCAATCAAGGTAATAGACCTGGGTGATATTATTCCGAAGTACGATGGCGAAGGAGGAAAGTAAGATGGGTTTATAGGAGCTGTTGAGCAAATACTATGCCTGACTAAAGGAGAAGAAAGGTCGAAGGTAGGAGTTATACCACTCCGGTCACTTCGGAGTAAGATAGGAGGTGCAGCGGATGAGGTCTTAGATCTAGATGAGTCGGAATTGAATTAGGATCAGATTAAAAATTTACAAATTTCCCACTTTAAGGACAAGACATCTGAACTGAACCTGAGAATGGAATTGATTTACATAAAAGAAAAGAAGTTAGATGTAGAGGCTCTGCATACCAAGGTTAGAACATTGAAGAAGGCGCTGGTGAGCCTAGCCAAGTCCACCGAAAAAACTGTACTGGGGAGAGGGGAAAAGGTTAAATGGTCTGAGGAGATGTTATTAAACGCTTTTATGTCGACTGTGAAATAGCGTGCAGGGAGAAAAACTTAGGTACCCTAGAAGAAACCGACCCGGAACCAAAAAAAAACAAGGGTCGGTGGAGTCTTCAAGACAAGCTCAGGAGAAGGAAGAGCCCAAAACAATGGAAACTTAAAGGGAGGCAGGCGTTTGGTCACAGTACCAGTGGGGAGGAAACAATCAACTTCCTTTTTTTATTCCGTTTGCCATGCCGAATAAAGAAGTATTATTGAGTTTTCGTAAAACTCAATATATTTTCTCGGCGCTGGACACACAATTTAATAGCCTAAAGCTATTAAATGAGTCTCCTAGGCGCAAAAAAACTGGTCTGCAGCATACTGACGGATCCCTAAACCCCGCTTCGGGCTCCCAACAGCTGCCTCCCTCGGCTCAGCCATCGACCTCAGGTCTGAATCCTAGGGTTCTGAGGTCGAAAAGCAGAAAAGATTCGGTACCCGAATGTGCCGCGGGAGAGACCGTGCCCCCGGTGATTTCCGTAGTGTCCCCTGGGGGGCCTCAAATATTGACCCCTCAGAGCTCCATTATTTTACCTGCCCAGGGTGTCAGGCCCGGACTACCGGCCGATATTGGCAATGCAGACATTCAGTCTGTATCGCCAAAAGCCCTTATAGCTGTCCCACCTACGAAACAGATTTTTGTTTCGCGGCTCTCCCCTTCTCAGACATCGGAAGATGTAATCGCCTTTATCCAAGGCAAAACTGGAGCCGAAATTAACAAAATAAAGGTGGAAAAATTCAAATATTCTTATGCCAGGGACATTTCGTCTTTCAAAATGAATGTTCCAAACGAACTCTTTGACACAATATGTTCGACCAAATTCTGGCCTGAATACTTTGTCGTCAAAGAGTTCGAAGCTAAGAAAAAGAATCGGCGGCCTGTAGGAATAAGTCTTCCTAGGCCCGACCAGACCACTGCCCCCTCTACGTCTTCCTCTTTAAAAAACTAACAAATCCCTCTTCTATTTCCTATCAGAATGCAAGAGGTTTACGAAGTAAGCTTCCCAAATTGTATTCTAATAGTCTTTCGTTTGCTTCCCAGGTTATTGTGTTCACAGAAACCTGGTTAAAGCCGGAGATTCTGAGCTCCGAAGTTTTTCCAGCTGTATTCACGATATATAGGCTGGATCGGACGTGGAGGTGGTGTCCTCATAGCGGTTGACTCCACTCTCGCGTCTGAATTAATAACTTTCGAGGAGTGCAACGATGTTGAATTCCTTTGTGTGAAGCTATCAGTCAATGGTAGCTCTATTTTTATTACTTGTTCCTACATTCCTCCTATGTCGGAACTTCCTATTTATTGGAATCATCTTTCCGCAATTTAGATGGTTTCCAATCGACTTTCGGATAGGGATTTTAATATCCCAGGGGCTATTTGGTCCTCAACCATTCCTCCAATACACTTTTTACCACCACACAGCATGATTTTATTTCTGGCTTGTTCGACATTTCGCTGTCTCAAGTCAATCATGTACGAAATTCCCTAGAGCGCTTGCTGGATCTCTGTTTCGTCTCAGACCCGGCAAGAGTTAGTTTAGCTAGGGCGGCGCCGCTGACGCGACCCGAAGATCCCTATCATCCTACTTTCGATGTGACTATCGACATTGGGACTGAGTTACAGAATGTTTCTGATCGTCCAGCCAAAAAAGTCCTCTGCTTTCGCACGACAGACTTTGAACGGCTGAACAACTTTATATCTGATTTTAATTGGTCCGATCTATACAGGAGCACTGACATGGCTGAAGCCGTGGATATTTTTTACAGTGCCATGAATTCATTTTTTCCTGAATGTGTTCCGTCATACTATCCTTCAACCTCGAATAAGCCTCCTTGGTTTACTAAAGAGTTGAGTCGGTTTAAAAATAAAAAATCTAATCTGTATTCTAAATATAAACGTAACGGTTCTCAATCTGTCCTTTCCTCTTATTTATCTGCTCGGTCGAGATTTACCGTGCTGAACGCGCAGTGTTACAAAAATTATTTGACTCGTTGTAAGGCCCAGTTCTGTGAGGACCCAAAACAGTTTTATAATTTTGTTAAAAAGACTAAAAGACCCAACAGCCATTAAAGCCATCACACAATCTTAGGAGGTTGAGAGGGAAGCATTTTACCAATGTTCTCCGAGTTAGGTAGAAGAATGCTTCTCTTTTAATTTATTCAGTTCTTCGAAGGGTTGATCGGAATAATTATGCTACAACAGTTGAAGACGGTTATTGACATGCGGAACGGTGGTTCAGCGTAGCAAATATGAAACAAAATATTCGTCGGAACTGTAGACAATAAAGACCGAGTCAGAAAGTGTCATATTTGTTCCGGTGAAACTACAGGTTGTAGACTTTTTGTTAAAAAGAACCAATAAAAGAGTACGTAGAAATTTCAGAAGGAATTTACAGGGCAGTGTCAGGACGAAGATTAACAGATGTAAAGAACTGATAAGCGATTTTGTTTTTAACACCACACAATACTTTGAATTAATTCTATATAGAAGAAGCAAAGAAGGGCATTTCACAGGATTAGGACTGAGCACTTTAACAAAGAAGAACTCGGAGAACTACACAGAATTTATAGGAAGTACCCAGGGGTATGCCATTAGGAAGGAGACCACTTGTATTTTACAAACGCAGTCAAACATCAGATATGATGAAAGGATGATATTCCCATCTATGCCCGACCATATAGCTATGCGCTTAAGCAAAGTCAGGAGGTAAGATAACAGTTAGAAAAGTTACTGGAGCAGAAAATAATTAGACATAGTCATTCATTCATTTAGGAGTTCTCCGGTGTGGCTGGTGCCTGAGACAAGGGATGCCTCAGGAAAAAGGCAGGAAATCGCGGATGGTAAAGGACTTTAGGAAGTTGAATTAGAAAGCGAGAAAGGATAGATATCCATTACCGATATTAAGTGACGTATGGGATACTTTGGGAAGACCTAAGAATTTCTCGACGCTGGATTTGGCAAGCGGGTATGATCAAATTTAGGTTCAAGAAACTGACATTCCGATGACGGCCTTCTCCGCAGAGGGTGGACACTTGGAGTATGTGCGAATACCGTTTGGCTTAAAAATTGCTCCCGCAACCTTACAGAGGTTGATGAATAACAATTTTGGGGAGTTTTTGGGCAAATGTTGAATGGCTTCAGACCAGCTGTCTTTGAAGAGAGAGTGGTCTTCACCATCGCCGCCTTGAGCGTAGCCGTCTGCTTCGCTGTTAAGGTGGACACTCCGTGAGTTATGCTGACGGTACCCAATAGGGTACCCGGTTCGCTGGGATATGGCAGGTCAGAAGTGTAAAAGGTGTATAGTACTGGATCCAGCACACTTCCCTGCGGAAGCCAGCTCGACTGCATCTGATAATTGATCTTTCACCTTACTGCGACCATGAATTTTCACTCCAGCAGATACGATTTTAGGAGGAGATATTGTGCAGGCGGCAGAATGGTTCTTAGCTTAAAAAGCAAGCCATCGTGTCACACTCGATCAAATGCTTCATTTATATCTAGAAAGGCTGCAGAGCTGTACTGTCCGTTTTCAAAGGCATCTAGGATATGTTGCGTTACTCGATGAGCTTGTTCTGGAGTTCCATGGTGGTTCCAAAAGCCAAACTGGTGATCTGGAATGGCATCTTGAAGACAACTTACTGCCATTATTCTGGAAAGAAATATTCTCTCGAAAATTTTAGAGCACATGGGCAGCACGCTTCTTGGTCTACAGGACGCAACAAGGTTCTCCGGTTTGCCCGGCTTTGATATCATCGATATCACAGCACACTTCTATTGTGAAGGGAAGTGGTGGATAAGTAACATGGAATTGAACAGGAGCACAAGAAATAGAATACCCTTTTTTGGCAGAGCCTTGGCAACTCTGCTATCGATACCATCGAATCCTGGAGCCGTGTTGGAGTGCAATTTTTGTATCTGCAAAAAATCTTCTTTCGGACTCACAGGACGAATGGGCTCTACAGCTGGGCATGCAGTATTAAGGAATGCCAGTGTTGCTTTGACGTCCTCAGGCTTCGCAGCTCCTTCCAGTTCGTCAGCAAAAACCAAGGAAATTTCTGCATCCGATCTGCACCACGTGTTGTCAGCACGCTTTATAGGGATTCTGCGAGGTGGCTGCCGTTTAACTGTTCTTGTAGCTTTCCAGAGATTAAATCCGTGTGCTTTCGTGGGATCAGCATTGCGTAGCAAATTAGCAAAATAGTCATTTTTTGTTTTGTGCAACAATTTCTTCAGCTCATCTTCAGCACGACGATAAGCTCTTTTATCAACCAGATCTCTCGAACGCATGAACCTGCGACGCAAGGCTCTATTCGATCTAACCAGATCCAGGACCTCAGGTTTTAAAAGTGCATCTGATGGCTCTGGTGGGTTAATTGAACCTTGCCAACAGGTTGAGGACTCGGCAGCAATGTTTCGAACAAAGAGCTCAGTGGCGTCGTCAATATTTTCAGGGGAGCTTAGATCCATGTTAAGGTTAACCAGTTGGTTAACTGCCGCCTGGAACCGTGTAATATTCGCGTTTTGGGGAAGAATACGTGTCTTCCGAGAGATCTTGTGAGCATAGTCGGAACATAGTTCCAAGCTTTCAGTGATGGAAAGAAGCTCAGAGCCTCCATATATGGCAAAATCAATTGCTAATGGCGTACGCTGGTTGTACGGGTAATGCGTGGGTCCTCCGGTTGCAAGGACCTGGATATTTGAATTGAAGATGCAGTCAGCCAAAACTCTTCCACTGGCTGTAGAGTTTCGAGGGCCCCAAAGTCGATGGCGTGCATTCTAGTCTCCGGTAACTAAAAATTTGGGTCCTAGCTCCTTAAATAGTACGCTGAAGTCCTCGCTGAAGCGATGAAAGTTTGGAGGACAAATAGACACAAAAGCAATTTCGTTTCCGTTTTAACCTTAACTGCAACACATTATGCACTTTGATGTTCCATATTTAAAAATTGGTGGTATTTGAGATGGGCCTTTATGAGAACAGCAGAGCCTCCACGGTGGCGATCGGCAGGATGATTGGATTGGTGAATGTCATATCCATAAAGCTTGAAGTATGACCGCGTGCAGAAATGTGTTTCGCTGTCCAAAGTAATATCGATGTGATGTTTGTGCACAAAAAGCTCCAGCTCCAAAGCCTTGTTGGACAGCCCATCGGCGTTCCACACACCAATTTTGACTCCAATTTAACTCATGGTTGGGTTAAATGAGCTGGGATAAGGTCACAGATTGCTTGAGCAGTTCCTGGCACGTGTTGTGATATGAGGCCAGTGATGAGAGTCACCATTGACATCATCATCTGGAACATTATACCAGGCTGAGTTAAGAGAATGCACATTTTTTCATCAGATCGTTAGAACATTTGTTCTTGTTGTTGCCATTGCTGATCATTATGATAGTTTCGCAGTTGCTGGGATGAATTTGGTTGCTGGAACGGTTGCGGAAGTTGGGAACTTTGGTGTTGCTGTGGCATTGGGCTTGTGTCCTGCTGGAGTGACTGCTGGTTGCAATCCCTTTTTTGAAGTTTCTGGTTCTGCTTTCTACTTCCTAGTGGAGAAAATTGTTGTTGCTGGAGGTGACATGTCCATTGCTGCGGACTAGCCTGTTGGGCCGCCAGCAACTCTACCGTATGATAGGGTAGGTACAATGCCTCTTCGTGCTGCTGCTGCAGCTGATTGTTGAGGTGGACTGCGATGGGATGTAGCACTTTTACGTCGACTTACTGTCTGGTAGACGAGACAGCCCTTGTAACTTGCTGTATGACTACCGCCACAGTCGACGCATTTAAGTTGATTGGACCCTTCTTGGATGTCGTTGATGTTGACATTGGTACTGCTGGAGCTGCTACTGGCGTGGTTGGGGTTGTCGTAGCTGACTGCCTTAGGAACAATAGTGTCCATATCCGACAGTACCGAGAACTGATTGGCAGATACAGGTAGATTTGGGCTAATTGAATTCCTTGTGATTTTGGACTTTGAATAGGGAAAGCTTGGTTTTAAGCGTCAGGCTCTGAATGAGGCCTCTGAGCTGAATAAAGGGTGCTAAATTGATTAAATGAGCATATCTAATTTTCATTTCTGCCGCAGCTACATTAGCTACTATATCAAAGTCAGACTCCCAGCACTTGGGCGAGGTAAATTTTTTAGAAAACTTTTCAGAAATAAATTGTACTTTTTCAGACAAAACTCCTATTTTATTATAGAGCACTCAGAGTAATATTGAACAAAGTTTGGATGGCGAAATAAATCATGATCGATTTTATTTTGGATTGCCTCTACTTCACCCATATAAGCGAATTCTTAAATATTTTATTCATTTGAATCAATTTGATCGGCCCTAACAAGGGCAAGAATGAAGTACCTGGGCGCTACGGTTCTGGCATCGCTAGAAGATGCCTCCAAGAAGGAGCCAGGCGAACTACTTGCCTTCGCGAAAAATACGTCAATCCTTAAAGACTTCAATCGAAATCGCGCGAACACTCTCTAGGTCCATACAGGAATTTTTCGGATAGCTAAGGGCCATACTGGCCTATGTGCGGCCCCGTGAGGGCCTTCCGATTTAACCTAACCTAACCTAATCAATTTGATGAATTGACTTCTTCTATGGCTTCATCTTAAAAAAAAAACTATGTGTGAAATTTTCGAAGATGGTTAGCAACTTTCAAGAAATCGGTTCCTTTGCCTCAGTTGATATTCGTTGGAATTGAGCGCCGGGAGACCATCCTTTGAAGAGTTGTGTTATGTTCACAAATCAGAGGATAAGTTTTGAACGGTCTGCTGATTCGACGCCACACTTCTGGTGCCGGGGTAGCACTCGTTTTAAAAGCAACGATCAGTTTGGGTCGGAACCGATGCAAGCTATGCAGGTACGCACCATTCGACGATCTAGATCCCTGTCATAGATGAAAAATATTATAATATAAATATTTATATTTTTAAATATAAATTGGAGCTAAATTATTTTAAAAATTAGCGGTTAAGTTTTTTTCAGAGCTCGAAAATCATCCGAAAACGCTTGTTGTGCAGCTCTTCCAGTGTCAACGTTGGCACAAAAGCTTTGGGCGCTGTCGAATTTCTCGCCACTTGAACTGAGTTTTTTGTTGGTGTGGTTTTTTTTCGTAAGTCCAGCATAACTTGAGTTCTATTTTGTGAGTGCCCCCGACTAAGAATTTCCGTGACGTGCATTACATAAGAAAGATTAACTAGCTTAGCGAGTGAACTTTGCTAAGCGTATATCAATAGCCTAAAGCAATTCTGGAGTAGGGTTTTATGGGCCGATGAAAATTTTTTGTTTAGTATAACTCATCCGATTCTTGACTAAAGTGAGCCATGGAGGAGGGATTGTAATGTTTTTTGGCTGTGTTGCTTATAAAGAACAAGATGACTTAGTTTCTTTAGCTGAATTGAGCAACCAAGGCCAATATCTAACCACCTTAAATGATCATACCTTTTCTTGCGAAGATAAACTTCTTGGGTAATTATTAATCCTGCAACAGCGCAGTGCCTCATGCCACAAAGCTCGTATGATCACAAAAATTTTAAAATCATGTTTGTATTTACACGTCCACGTCGTACCTTAAAGTTCAGATTAACGTTTGTTCTCTCTTAAAACAAAAGAAATATGCTGTATTATATATAACTAGAGATACAACTATTTTTGAGGTCACTACATTTTGGGTAGAGTTATTTCCGGAATAATTAAAAATTTAGCGGATTTAGTACCAAGACGACTTTAAATAATAATTGTTTCGAGAGGCGGTTATATATTACACTAAATTCCCGTACATTTTTTAAGTCTAGAATAAAATAAAATTTTTTATTTTTATTAGAAAAATTGAAAATAAATGGAAACATATTATATCTTAGCTGTATTTTATCATACTTTTATCTAAAAAAAACTTTGACCCCGGGAAACCAAAAGCCAAACAGACACATACGTAAGCTGGAGACATTATCCCCATCGAAAAGATAAAATTGGTGATAGACTTTCGGCAAATATAAAAGCACTGGCCCCGACGAGTTATTCCTGCGATGCTACAGGCAGCAAAGGAAAGCATCAGCAGGGCTTAAAAGCATCTCTGAAGCAAGCATAGCCCTTACACACACATACCGCTTCCGTGCAGGAAAGCGAAAGTGATATTTATATTAAAGCATGCAGGAAGTGATGAGTCACGTCTTGAAAACACTTTACTATAGAAGGTGCGTTTAATACGCGAACACATCCTGGGCTCCTTCAACTCGATAGGTGTTGAAAGATGCATCAGAGAATGAATAGGTGCTGTGTAGAGAAGGACGATAATGACCGAACTGGGTGGCACTCACCTCAAGTAAGTGGTGAATGGTTATATCATCCAGCAGAACAGAAGACGCCAGATCACCTGCTCTGTCACTGTCCAGCTATATACAATAAAGAATGTCACATTTCGGCGCCTTCCAGCTGGAATCGCTGGGAGAAGTTGGGAAGCTCAAGATAGCAGCTATCCTTGCTTTTCTCAATGACTCGGGATGGTGCTAAACATGACTATTCACAACCAGGAAACAGAGGGTGTTGACTTAATCTGAGGCTCAAGAAGGCTCAAAGGTTTCCGATGCACTGAACATAAATCCGGCCTCAAAATTCCAGCACCTCAAAATATTGTGGGCTTATATTCGAAATATTTAAATAGTAACGAATTTTTGTCCTAATTGGTCTTTGGTCTTTCAGTTACCATTCGTTTCGTAGTAAGATTAACGCGAAAGTTTCTGTCGTCAATGCTAGTCTGTGCATTGGTGTGACCGAGATAGAAGGATGCAGATTTCAGCTCCGAAAAGGATCACCGGAAAGCTCTTATCAGTGCGTTTACCTAAGTTCGATGAAAAGAAGGTGAAAACAACACAAGCTTATGTTATATATATTTCCTTTTATTTTTTCTTATAATTTCACCCCAATTAACAGATTTTTAATAACAAATGGAAAACTGTAAGAAAATACATATTTTGGCATACACAAGTACCCATACGTTCCTATTTTATTAAAATTTTTTTGTGGTATAGATACAAAGTATTACAATTATAACTTAACTTAATTACCATGTAGTAGTATTTAAAAAAAACGTTTGCTTTTAATACTTTCAGGGCTAAGACGGTCTATGTAGGAGGACTGGGCTTCTACTGTGTTGGAATGGCACTAATGGCTTTATCGCGATCACAAATAAGTGTCTTAGTTTTCAGTTGGACAGCAGGTGTAATGTACTCTACACTTTTTACAATGCCTTTCTTGCTTGTTGCCCACTATCACAATATGTCTACGGTAAGTATTATGAATATGGATGTCTATTATTTTGCAATCGAATTCGTCCCGTTTTAACAAGATGAAGTACAAAGAAAGTTTGACTGACACGTTTACAAAACTTGTTTTGAATTAAATAGCAAAATCAAAACATTGCCCTCGCGGTTTGTGAGGCATCAATTATATTCCACATAAATAACTAGTTACTGAATGATGATGAAGGAAAAAATAGCTGCATGCTTGAGTGTACAGCTCTGGCTAATTCTTGGGCCTTCATGAAGGCTCTTTAGGCCGGAAATGCAATACGTATTTTTCTAAAACTTATTATACCGGTTTAATTATCTTATACATATGCAATTCTGTTTGGTTTTGCATCGTAATGACAACAGTGGAAGGATCATATCATATTGTGCGTACGACCGAAAGCTTAATTTTTATAACTTTACCTTTTTTCTTCTAACTCAACCATTACATACATACGTGTGTCATGCACAGCTGAGATACTGACAGAATCCGCCAACAGAATCCATGCCAATAAGTACCCGATTTCTGATCACAGTGACTAGTTTGAGACGAAACGCGGCTGATTCTGAATTGTTTAAAAATTATTTTTTATGTACCAAGTTTAAAATAAGCGCAATCAAAGTATCATACAAGGAGTGCTTCTGCACTTCTCAAAGCCTAATAAACCGCAAAACGTGCTTTTACCAGATATTGGAGACTAATTTTCTTAAATTTGGCTCGTGATGGAGACTTTTCGTAATCGTCACGTAAAGGCCAACAACAAAAAAGCGAAATACAATCCGGGTATTTAGCACAGCTTTTGAATGATAGTGAACTTATTTTGGTGTTAAGTCAATCGTTGGAATCGGAACAGCCAGTGTGTGGTTATCTCAAATTTTCTATTCAGGAATAATATGGCAGCAATTTCAGACTTTTTAAGCAGCTATATTAAATAGAATGCGGTTTTCTTTTTTATTCAACAGTCATCTACTCATTGTGTCCCAAATTGTGAAATCGGAATCTCGAAAAACTTTCTATCGCTTTGGTTTTGGTTACACACACGAATGTAAAATGTAAGGTAGGTAGGTGGTGAGGCCCTTTCTTAAGTCTCCAATTAGAATTATGCTCCGACTTGATCCACATCCTCCATTTTCTGGTAATGGATGGTCATGTTTAGTTTAAGAAAAGTAGGGATAGCTGCAATCTTGAGCTTCCCAACTTCTCCCAGCGATTCCAGCTGGAAGTCACCGAAATTACGCATTCTTCTGTTCTTTAAAGCTGGACAGTGACAGGGCAGCTGCTCTAGCGTCTCCTGTTCTGCTGGATGATATAAACATTGACCACTTACGTAGGGTGAGTGCCACCCAGTTCGGCCATTGTCGTCCTACTCGTGAACACAGCACCTATCCATTCTCTGATGCATTTCTCAACACCTATCGAGTTGAGGGAGCCCAATATGTGTTCGCGTTATTAAAGCACCTTCTTTATCTAAGAAGCTATATTCTTTGTAGTCAAATGCTTTTTCGGCATGACTCACCACCGCCCAATTTCCGGTGGATACTGTTGTGATCCTACTGATATCCTTCTTGCTTTGTGATATCAGTTTATTCGCTTGTTGTCGATGTTCGGCCAACAAAGCTTTAACCTTCGGCTCTGATTTGTCCTTGACCATTCTTTGGTGGCCTAACCTTTTGAAATAGTCATGGAAATTAGACTGTAATGCGTTCAGCGATATTGGTGTTCTTTTAATGTTGGTACGCTCGGCTGAGCCCCTGCGGGCTAGTTCGTCTGCCTTTTCATTTCCTGGTATTTCGTTGTGCCCTGGCATGTTATTCTAACGTCGTTGTTCAGAAAGCTCGTTTAAGGCTCCCTTACAATCCTACACTATCTGCCAGTTTGTCTTGACTGTTGTTATAGCTTGGTTATCAGTGTAAGTCCTCACTTTGCTATTGCTCAGTGCCTCCAATACAGCAAGTAGCTAAACCTAAAAGAAGCCGATTCAACCCCCAACTCTCAGCGAAAATCTCAGCCCCCACTCCACAACTCATCTTGGAGCCATCGGTGTGGAAAGATACCTCTCTTGTTCGGTTACTCTGCCTCTAGTCCACTCCTCCCTCGTCGGGTGGTAGCCGTTACCGAATATAATTTTGGTTGTCATGTAGTCCATGTCTTCGTCTATTAACGCTGTGACCCCGTCAAGGATATTGCGGTGTCCTATTCGTCGATCCCTCCGGCAATTGCTTGGTTTTAGTCTCACCGCACTCTGAGCCGCCGTATCCTTGATGAATAGGTCAATCGGCATAATGTCCAAGATTACGTTCAGGGCTGCCGCTGGGCACCAGCGCATATCCCCCGGCCACCATACTAGAGCCCCTTATGTTAATATTGGTCCAAATACTGCTGTGTAGAACCATATTATGGTCTTTGGGTGTAGTCCCCAGTTTTTCTTATGTTGCTTATGACATCGGGGAATGGACCTGATACTAGTAGCACTACGTCATCGGTGTATGCTACTGCCCTTTTTTTTTCTTTACGGTGATGCACTAAGATCACTACATTCAAGTGGCCCGTATGACAACAAGCACGTGCTTGTTGGTGTTAGGTTTTAGTAGGCGCAAAAGATGAATATATAGAAAAGGAATTCGAGGATGTGACTTCTGGCGTGCTGCCAGATTGTTTGCTTGCATGCGTACTGAGTGGGTTAGTATTAATGTCTTCAGTTTAGGAAGGTTATCTACGTTTGAAATTATTATGTACAAATCGTTATAGTTTGCAGATAATACTCTAAAGGGTTCATGCAGTTGAAAGGACGTTCTACAATGGCGCAGCACTAAGGGAATATTGGATCTAGTATTTCTACTCGGTACGTGAAAGATTAGCTGACCCAACAAGTCAGCACTTTCCACATCACCGTGGATAAGGTTATAAATAAAGGTAATACCAAGCATGGTTCTACGGTTAGATAGAGCTGCTAAGTTAAAAAGGAGGAGTCTACTAGAATAGGAGGGTAACCTCTGGCTTTATTTACCATGCATGAAATATGATCAATTAAGTCGCAAGCTTGGAAGCGACACGAGAGAATGTCATAAGCTTGCATTTAGAGCCGTTGAAGTTTAATAAGTTTATACTGCACCATTTTTGAATGTGATTAAGATCGGTCTGTAAATCAGACTGGTAAGACGCGTCCGTATATTGCACACAAAGTTTGACGTCGCCCGCGTACATAAGTACTCTGGAGTTAGTCAGGACATTGGGCAGGACCCAAATGGCTTCCTTGCGGGACACCAGAAGTAACCCTGAGAACATTTGATAAGGTGTTTTTAAATAGGACCTTTTGCGTCCTTTCATTTAAATAACTTGAGATCCAACTAAGTACTACTTAGTAAGTAGGTTAACCGGAAATCCAATTGGATCGAGTTTCCGAACGAAGAGATAATGGTTAACAGAATCGAATGCTTTATTGAAATCAGTATAGATTACGTCTGTCTGAAAGTTATTATGGAAGCCCTTTATTATAAAGGAAGTGAGCCCCAAAAGATTAGTTGTCGTTGATCTTTGCTTTATAAATCCATGTTGACATGGAGAAATTATTGAACTACATAGGTGATGCAAGTGAGAAATAATGATTTTCCGAAAAGTTTTTTTAAGGCCGACAACTTAGAGTTACCTCTATAGTTGTTGGCATCCGATTTGCTACCTTTTTTGTGAAGAGGAATAACAAATGGTTACTTCCAAACAAGGGTAAAGTGAGAGGTTTCTAGGGACAAGGTAAACAATTTTAGAAGGGGATTGCACAGGGCGTCGGCGAAAACAGATCGGCAATTGCCTGATAATTTTTATACCCTTGCAGGGTATTTTAATTTTAATCAGAAGTTTGCAACGCAGTAAAGAAAACATTTCCGACCCTATAAAGTATATATATTCTTAATCAGCATCAACAGCCAAGTCGATCTAGCCATGTCCGTCTGTCCGTCCGTTTCTACGCAAACTAGTCCTTCAGATTTGATGCTATCTGAATGAAACTTTGCAGATAGTCTTCTATATGCTCTCACTATTATATAAGTCGGAACGGGTCGGATCGGATGACTTTATCATATAGCTGCCATAGGAACAATCGTTTAATTTTAATGAAAAAAGTTATAACTTAGCCAATTTTTAATATATTTGCATAAAATTTGATATTTGGCCATTTTGTATTATTCTTCAATTTTGGCTTTAATTTTTTTTAAATCAGAAGACTATATCATAAAGCTGCCATAGGAACAATCAGACAATTTTGAGGAAAACATCTAACTTAGCTAATTTTCCACATACTTTCATAAAATTTGAGACATGGCCATTTTGTATTATTCCAGAAATTTGGTTTTTATTTATTTGCTCGCAACACTTAGTTCGTTCGCAATATTTTTCGTTAGCAACATTCTTTGCTGGCAACATTTTTCTCTCGCAACGTTTATTATATGCGAAAAAGTCACAACATTTTTCTTCTTCTTCTACTTACTGCAAGGGTATTTAAACTTCGGCATGCCGAAGTTAGCTTCCTTTCTTGTTTACGGTTGTATTAAATACAACAATGTTAAAGAATGTATCTGCAAACGAAAGCGAGGAAGGATGAGTAATTTGTTTTGGGTCCTCAGAAAACTGGGCCTTACAACGAGTCAAATAATTTTTGTAACACTGCGCGTTCAGCATGGTAAATCGCGACCGAGCAGATAAATAAAAAGATAGGACAGATTGTTTTTGAGACGACTCAACTCTCTAGTAAGCCAAGGAGGCTTATTCGACGTTGACTGATAGTATACTGGAACACATTCAGTAATATTTTACTGAATTCATGGCACTGTTATAAATATTCACGGCTTCAGCCGTGTCAGTGCACATTTATAGATCGGACCAATTAAAATTAGATATAAAGTTATTCAGCCGTTCGAGGTCCGTCTTGCAAAAGCAAAGCGTTTTTGGCTGGACGATCAGAAATATTCTGTAACTCAGTCCCAATGTCGATAGTCACATCGAAAGTAGGATGATAAGGAACTTCGGGTAGCGTCAGCGGCGATGCCCTGGCTAAACTAACTCTTGCTGGGTCTGAGACGAAACAGGATTAAGCAAGCGCTCTAGGGAATTGCGTACATGGTTGACTTGAGACAGCAAATGTCGAATAAGCCAGAAATAGAATCATGCTGTGTGAAGGTAAAAGGTGTTTTACTTGAAGTATTTGAGTTCCGACATAGGAGGAATGTAGGAACAACTACCGTTGACTGATAGCTTCACACAAAGGAATTCAACATCGTTGCACTCCTCGAAAGTTATTAATTCAGATGCGAGACTACAGTCAACCACTATGAGGACACCACCTCCACGTCTGATAGGCCGATCCAGCCAATATATTGTGAACACAGCCTAGACAACCACATAGTCTGGCCAGAAATTGCTAAAGCATATATTGTCAAAGAGTTCTTTAGGAACATTTATTTTAAAAGATAAAAATAAGAAAATTTGAATGTTACTACCTTTATTTATTTTATTTATTTTTATTTTATGTTATAATTTGTCAGTGGCAAACATATTTTTTACGTCATCAGCGTACATCATCATGTGGGAATTAAGAACCACATTGGGCAAGTCATTAATAAAACCCTTTTTGTGAAGGGGAATTATGAAAGATTCCTTCCAACATACAGGAAACAATGAACACTGAAGGGAAATCTTAAACAGTTTAGACAAAGGACTACACAACGCACTGGCACAATTTCTCAATACACAACTTGGTACAAGATTCGGACCAGAAGAAAAGAAAGGTTTGAGAGTTTTAAGATTCTGAAGAACCTCGTCTTTGCTGATTGTGGGTAAAAACATACTATGTGAGTGCGGAAGAGAGTAAGTGGTGAGGTTGTGTCAAAACTGATATATGAATAGGTTGTCGGGAAAAATTTGTGAATAAGTTCGC
Organism: Drosophila seguyi; assembly: GCA_008042675.1. Classification (NCBI taxonomy): domain Eukaryota; kingdom Metazoa; phylum Arthropoda; class Insecta; order Diptera; family Drosophilidae; genus Drosophila; species Drosophila seguyi. The sequence goes on along the minus strand of VNJU01002613.1, from coordinate 967 downwards.
GATATAAGGCTCATTTGAAGCGGACTCATTATTGAAGTAAAGACTTGATGGAAAAATGTAAGATTTTCGTTTCGAGTTAACAAAAGCGTAAAATTGCTTAGGAGTAGCCTGAAACTCTTGTCTACAACGATTTAGGTGGTTTTTGTATCAATTAGAATTGTGGGTCAGAAAGTCGGAGCAAGCTATTATTCAGAGAAATTAGCTTTGCGGAAGCAGCGAAAAGTTGCTGGCTCAGCTGAAGGACAAGGCAGTTATGGAGTCGAAGCTTCTAGAATTATCTCCAATGTGAGATGATAAGCGTCTTAAGGGTTTGATAGAGGATCAATTCTGCAAACGCAAGCACTGGCAAACTCTGACTAACCCAAAGGTTAAATCTAGGACTTTGTTTCCACAGTTCCTAATAAAATTTAATTGAAAAATCGAATCAGGCGACGGCACCCAAGATATGGAAGACGGGTTAAAATCACCCATAACTATGAGGTGGTCATTAACTCCAAGGGAAGAGTAAATACTTTGTTTTATTCTAATTCTTTGATTTTGTGATTAATAAAGATCCCGTTCACTTCGTGTGCATGCAGCTATTCTGTTTTGTGTATTTAATAATTATTAATTTCACATTTTAGTTGTGCTGCTAGTGTTTGCTTTTGCATTTTTTTTGCATTCCTCTTTGTGCCTTCTCCGTTTAGCTTGCGCCGTCGCGACAGCTAAACGAAAAGCTTGCTCCCGCGCTCACCCGCTCACCCGCTCTCTCACTCTCCCGTTTTTTCAGTGCAGCTGCACTCTTATCTCTCCCTACGCAAAGGTACAGTGGTAAGTCGAAATAATGTCCGCTATTGTCTGTGGTGTTAAAACCTGTAAAAAGGTTATTACCTCTGCCGATCTTACAATCGGCTGCTGGCTGTGCGACAACATTATGCATGCCAAGTGCATTGGTGTTGGGGCTCGGGCGGTAGACGATGTAAGAAAA
>VNJU01002611.1:0-17205 GCA_008042675.1 Drosophila seguyi | reverse complement strand
TGTATTTAAACATGAACTCAATTATTTTCTTACAAATGTAACCAATATATGTCTTAAGTTCATTGAAATCAGCTGTAAAATCCTTGCTTGTAATGGCAAGTTGTACTAAACTAATGACACTCTGAGTTTTTTTCAAAATTCGTGCCCTTGTCGGAGCACCAACGATCAAATATATGCATGCGTGAAAACACACAGTTATTAGAATCTCCTATAAAAATAACAGGTGATAAAAATTTAAAAAAAAAAGAAGCGATATGCAAAAGTGTATACAAACACAAACACAATCACAAATGAAGAAAACAAAAGCAACATCATAAAAACAAAGGAAAAGCAGCAACTTGAGTCGCGATTTTAGCCTTTAAAAATATAAAGACGGTGTTACTATATTGAAGATTACAGGCACATTTGCAACTATTTGCAGCTACACTTAACATTTTTATTAACTAAAAACATAAGTAACTACACTGATATTACTCACATTGGGGGGAGCAAGGGGGGTCACAACTAAGAGCTTAAGTAAACATGGAAAAGAAGTACACAATATGACAAAAAGAAATGGTTTTTACAAAATTTATTTTACAAGAACGATTTAACAGATTAGTTTATTATTACTAAATAGATTTAAAGTAAATACCGTCAACTTTAAATTCCCTTTTAAATGAATAAAATCCGACCACTTTTCTTTAAGTTTGAAGTCTTTGAAAATTGGCTTTGAATTACAAAATATGCATGCAAGCAATTTTTGCATTACAAAAGCACACCTATTCACAGCTTTGAAGCGTTTTTTAGAAAGAATCGTTAGATATTGAGTAAAACTTGGTTTAAGCTGGATAAGGTTGGATATTTAACAGCCAATTTGGATACTTTTTAACATAATATTTTGACTTTGATTTTTTGATTTATGGCCTATGGGCGCCACCACTGTGCTATGCCGTACTTACGCACTCTCCATCGATGTCAGCAGGCCTGATGACTGTCATCTGTAGATATTATTTATATTGGGAAAATTACATATGTATATATATATTTTCAGATCTCCCAAGAGTATGCCAAATTAAAATCGTAGAAATTTATAAGTACGAATTCTAAAGTAAATTAAAGCAGAACCGTGGTGAATTGAGTCACGAAGAGAACAATTGATGCTACTGTAGTATGTTCATATAGCGAATGCACACTGTACTCAGTGTTATGCATAAATACAAATATATTAATGCACTTATTCAAGCGACCACATTGTCACTACGTGAACATAATACCTCCTCCCTACCTCTGGGACTCTTCGCTGTCGCTTACTTATATGCATATATAGATACACAAGTACTGACCGCTCTGCTGCCGGCTTCGCTGTCGGCGCAGCTGCGACTTATTTGGTAAGAACTAAATATGTAAAGAATTATGAATTCAATCAATAAAAGAACGTCATTTGGAGCGGGACATTGCCTGCTCCAGAAAATAAGAAACAATATCATCTTATCAATATATATATTTCCACATGGCGACCGTGAACATGGTGAACATGATCCTGCTGCCCCGGCCAACTCTGATCCTGCTGCCACAGCTGACTTTTCTGTCGCTCTGCTCGACACCGGCTGCCTAAACTTACTCAGCGCCGGTTTCCATCTAAACTCCGCAGTGCACCAAGAACTAAAAAAAAAAAAAAACAGCGCAAGCACGCAAGCATTGTGTAGTGCGGTTCGCAAGCAGCCAACGGCCACTTCAGCACCAAGTATAAACATCTAAAAAACTCTCCGCCATGGCATCCTTCATTGGTCAAGTCCTCATCGCCGACTCCTCTGAGACCATCCAGCTTTAACCCATGCACTGCCCTACATACAAGTTTTTACACAACACTTTGTTACATTGAGCGGAACTTTTTCTGTCCGATGAGAAGTATGGCCCGTAAAGCCATACAACAATTAGGCAGGATAGTGTAACTATATCTCATATATATATATATATATTGAATAGGGAAATTCAAAATATTATATGGAACACGCCAGAGTATTACTAGAATGTTTTAATGAAGCACGAATAATAATACATGACAACAAAAGAAACCTCAAGAAGAACAGAAGTTCCTTTAATTTTATTTTGGTGACTGAGAGGACCTTTCACATAGTAGGCAGGATTTTGTTTTAAAAAATGAAATAGCTTATTAATACAAAAATATTGTAATGAAATTTAATTTTTCACATTTTCTTTACTTTATAACTGTTGAGGTTTTCCAAAAAGTATTATTTAAAACAAAAACAACAACAGTTTTGTTTTAAATAAAATAAATAAAAATAATTAATAAATAACATTAATAATTAATTAAATATATTTTTGAAATTGATATATGTACACGATATCAAGATCAATAGGTAAAGCAAATGCTGAAAGGCCATTCATAAATTAAGGACCTTCACCGTCGCTTGTAGCTCGCACAGCTCTAGATAGGTCCTGCCCCCGTAGTAGGATTGGGGGAAGACTGGAAAGAAGCCACCATGGTGGTGTAAGGAACTAGGCTGCCTCAAGAAGACCACGAGGCAGTCCTTTAATCTAGCTAGGTGCGCCAACACGGACGCAGCGTGGCGCCTTTATAAATCTAACTTGTCCCTATACAATAGGGAATTAAGAAAGGTCAAAAGAAGGGCCTGGTCCGACTTTTGCTCAAGTATCCAGGATTACTCAGAGGCGTCCAGGCTGTCAGTGCATTACAATGACTTTTGCAGAAGCTGCAGGGACGAGGAGGAGGAGGAGACTGATATCCACCTCCTCTGCCACTGCCCAGCCCTAAGCAGACGAAGACTGAAATACCTGGGCCACTTCGTCTTTACAGAACTTGCGGAACTAAGCGAGACATCTCCGAGACAGATAACACGATTCATCCAGGGATCGGGTTGGTGCTCTCTTAGGACTGCTCTTTGGCCCATGAGAACCTGCAACAGACAAGGATCTCAGCCTCTGCGGCATCACAAGGAGCCTCTTTAGGCTCAACATAACCTAACCTAAGGTGGACAGCGCTCATTGAGTGTGTACGTTACAGAATTAATTGACGCCCAACGTGGGCCCAGGCCGATTCCTGATTAGGCCATTGTCGTTTGACAGCCAAAGCTTTCCGTTAATATACAATCCATCCATTTTTAGTGTCAGTTAGGTATTTCATATTCCGTCCTGAAATTCATGGTCTCTGGAGAGGTTTGGAGCCATACCGGAGGAAATAACATGCTTTTATATGTTTTTTTTCTATCAGTTCGGTAATAATCGAACATTATAGTTAAATTTCAAATTTGAGTAATTGATTAGGATAGTAATAGATTAGGAATTATAGCTCTGATTTCGGTCGTCTAAACCAGTTCTAAACCAGGATTTCACTATTCAAACACTACCTTCTTATCATTTAGAATCAAGATTTTCTCTAGCTGGATAGATTTGGCTAGTTACTCTTTTAATTGGTAAGACATCATAAACAAAATACTCTTTTTACAACTCTGTATTCACATTCCGAATGATTTTTTTGTATCTATTGAATTATACAACGTACTGTCTTACTACCCAGGGTGAGGCCCGCGTTATCTTTATCGTTTTTCGCTTACCTTCGATCCTTTGATCTTGTCGTTTCGCTTACCTTTGATCGTTTGATCTTATCGCTTGCCTTCTTTTTGTCTAACGAGACGAATCGCTGGATTTTATAAATTCTCAAGATTGTATTCTATTGCATCGAACATGTTGACACGTTCCGATGAAAATTTAGTTGACTTGGAGGCCGATGTTTCGGTGACATGCTAAATTTGCAACAGGACAGTAATTAGCCTGGATTTGGTTGAAACCCGTTGTAAACATTCTTTTCACAAGTTTTGCGTTGACAATTATCTAAAAAACCATGACAAATGTCCCATCTGTGACGAGGCATGTTCTCAATCCGAGTCAGGATCAGGATCAGGATCAGGGGAGCAAGATGGTAACTCGTTCAGTTTCTCGGAATACAGCCAAACAAAACGAAAAGTCTGATCAAAACTCCCAACAGGAAATTCGTAGCGGGGATGGCAGAGATTCAAGAGTCGTGACAGAAGACCGCGTTAAACAAATAATCCAGAGTTCAATGCAGGCCCTTTAAGCAAGCATGCTGATGGAACAAATTACCATGGCGTTAACTCAATTGAATAGATCCACATTTGCAAATCAAATAATTTCAGTAGAGACGGTCCCGAAATAAACTCAGAACGAAATAACAGTCAACATGTTAGGACTTCTCCAGATGTTCCTAGCGAGAGAAGTGATATTTCTTTGAATAGACCTTATAGAATTTCCAACATAATACCGAATTGGCGTATTAAATTCAGCGGGTCAGCCAACGACATTGCCATCGCGTAAATTGTCTCATTTCGCAATGCCTAAACGGAAACTTCGAACTTCTTTCCAAATTTGCTAATTTATTGTTTGCAAGCCCGACCTTAGCATTTTATTGGCGTGTGCACAGATCGGTAGATAACATGAATTGGAATGTATTATGCATCCGTTTGAAAGAAAGATATCAAGATCAGAGATATGATCATGAGATTAAGTGTGCTGTGCGTCGCCGTAAGCAGGGTACAACAGAAAACTTTGATGACTTTTTGTATGCAATGCTTTCCATTGCAGATTTCCTTCGTGAACCAAAGCAGGACAGTGAAATTGCGGTCGAAGTTCGTCATAACCTCAGACCGGAGATCAAGCACGAACTATTGCACATAGACACCCCAAACTTAGCAACATTGCGTAAGGAGTGTCATTGTCACGAGGAATTCTATCGTAGTACTCGGACAAAGCCAAGCCAACGTCCGAACCCTAGCAAGCGCTTTGTTAACGCTATTTTGCATGAAGATGATTCCGAAGATCAGTCTGGACAGAACAGGATGCCGAGAGCGAAATTTGTGTTGTTAGGACTTCCGAGAAGATTAAGTGCTGGAACTGTGATAAACCAGGCCACGGTTAGCAGAATTGCGAAGAAAACGGATGTTCGCCGTACAAACAGAATCAGATTCTGTGGCAAATGAAGTTCATTCCATTTCGCCCTCAACTCAACCTGACGTATCATTAACCCAAACTTTCAATCCATATCATTTGCGATTACTGGAATACGCAAATCGTAATCGACTTTTCCCATCGTTCGAGAGTGAATGCTTAGGATTACCTAACTTGATAGAGCACAATTAAAACAACGGTTTTATCCGCTTTCGCCAGCTAAAGAATACCTTTTATGTGCAGAAATTGATCGCATGATCAAGATGGATGTCATACTTCTATGCCTCTTCAGGCACATTCACATCAAACCAGGCAAGGTACGATTTTGTCTCGATTCTAGGAAATTAAATGCAGTTACTTTTAAGGACGCATACCCCATCCCGATAATGGATTGACTGCTGAGTCGTCTTCCAGCTGCGCATTGTATTTCCAAAATTGAACTCAAAGATGCCTTTTGGCAGATCTGTATAGATCAAGAATTCCGTGCCAAGACTGCTTTCACCAAATCGGCCGCTATCAATTCAAGAGAATGCCTTTTGGATTCTCTTACGCTCCATAAACCATGTGCCGTTTGAAGGACCTGGTGATACCCTATCAATTAAAATCACATGTATTAGTCTACCTCGACGATTTGCTTGTTTTGTCAAACAATTTTGAAGATCATCTCTTGCATTTGTCCGAAGTAGCAACCCAACTGCACAAAGCTGCATTGACAATTAATGTCCAGAAAAGTCAGTTCTGCCTGAAAACAGTAGACTATCTTGGTTATTTGGCTGGCGAAGGCACACTACAGGTAAATCCAAACAAAATCACAAGTGTGAGCGAATTTCCGAAAGACCCAGAAACAGTTGCGAAGATTTCTTGGTATGACTGCTTGGTACCAGCAATTCATATCCAACTATTCCACAGGCATTTTCCATCTCACTGAATTATTGCGCGGCAAAACTCTAAATTGGAAGGATCAGGCCCAAGAAGCTTTTGATAATATTAAAGCCAAGGTATGCTGCTCCTTGTCTCGTTTAGCCCCATTATGACAACCCATTTATTCTGCAGTGTGATGCTTCACTACATGGAGTGAGTGCAGTTCTAGCCCAATGCGATGATTCCGGTTGTGAACGTCCTATAGCATTCATGTTTAAAAAACTGAATAAAGCCCAATGTAACTATACTGTTATGGAGCTCGAATGCATGACGGTAGTACTGGCAATTAAGAAGTTCAGAATGTACATTGATGGTCATAGTTTCAAGGTAGTAACCGACCAGTAAAGTCTTCAATGGTTAATGAACCAATCAGATCTACCCGGTAGAGTGGCAAGATGGGCTAATAAACGTCTGGGTTATTCTTTCGAAATCGAACACCGCAAGGGAACCGAAACTGTGGTTTCGGACGCTCTGTCTCGATCGTTTGAGGATATTGATGATATCGCTGCAATAGACCTTGAGATTCATCCTGAAATTGATCTACCTTCCAGTGCATTTCAGTCGGATGAGTACTCTGGTCTTGGAGATAAATTCGTGTCTTTAAAATGACCTGATTTTCAAGTCATTGATGATTTTATTTATCATCGGGCAACATTCCCCAATTGTACTGACGTTTCACCAGACGACTGCTGGAAACTGCTTGTATCTGAGTCGTTGCGTCAAAGTGTAATAAGTTCGGCTCATGATCAACAAACATCTGCTCATTGTGGAATGGCTAAATGCCTAGAGCGTATTAGACGTCGTTTCTATTGGCCGAACATGGTTATCAAAGTTCATGATTATATTCGAAATTGTGCAACGTCCCAGATCACTTAATACCCCAATCGTTCTTTAAAACCACCAATGGGAGCACAAGTGCAAATCGAGAGAATTTTCCAAAGACTTTATTTTGATTTTATCGGCCCATTTCCAAGATCCAAGTCTGGGGAAACATTGTTATATTAATTATTCTAGATCACTTTTCCAAATTTACTTTTCTAAAAGCTGTAAACGTTCAACACTTAAGTGATCATCGATATATTGCGGTATGAAATGTTTTCAAGCTTTGGTGTACCCGAAACAGTCGTGAGTGACAACGGAACTCAATTTAAAAGCCGTGATCTTTCTGACTTTCTTTCGAAATATGGCGTTTGTCATATGCATGTTAACTGGTGCATATGCTCCACAGTCCAACGGAGCTGAAAGAGTTAACCGTTCTTTAATGCTGCTTTAAGAGATTACATTTGCTCCGACCAACGCGAATGGGACGTATTCCTCAGTAACTAAGTATCAATTGTTCTCTTCGTAACTCAATTCACCAATCCATTGGTATATCGCCATATCATTTTATTTTTGGTCAACACATGATATCCCACGGTCATGACTACAAACTGTTGTGCAAACTTGATTTACTCGCAGAAGGTGACATAAACTTATCAAGGACTGACGAGTTTCAAAGAATTCGCTCCAACATTGCCAAACATTTGAATAAGGCTTATCAGACAAACCAGAAGTCTTATAATCTCCAAGCTAGACCCCGATCTTTTGAGGTTGGCAAAGGAATTTCGTACTAAGTAACGCAGCGAATTATTTTAACACGAAACTCTCTCCTGTCGGTATCAAGGCTCAATTTATCTCTTAGAGGACATGAATGGCAATGCATTCCGCCTCTCGTGTAGGTTTAAAGTACCTTCTTCTTCTTCATTTGTGCGCAACCCGATCGAGAGCTCCTGGTTTCCCGAAGCAGCCGCAGACACGAATAAGCTTGTCCAAGTTTGAGTATCTTCAATATAATTTTGCATATGTGTTAATTTACTTTAGAATTCGTACTTCTACATTTTTACGATTCTATTTTAGCGTACTTTTGAGAGATCGGAAAATATATATATATGTGATTTTCCCAATATAAATAATATCTACAGATAAAAGTCATCCGGCCTGCTGACATCGATGGAGAGTGCGTAAGTACGGCATAGCCGTAAAGAAAATTAATATCTGAAGCATATATATACACACCAGATATTCCGAAATAGCGGGCTAAAAGTTCTTTGATTTGATTAATTATTTAAATTTAATTGATTGATTTTATACTTAAATAAATAAGTTGATGTAAAGTAAAAGTGGGACAAACCAAATTCGTAATGTAAAGTCAAATAATTATTGGCTTTCTTCTCTTACTTATTTTATTTCTTTGATTTGTTGTAAATAAGCGAAATTACTCAAAAAGAAGTTTTCACGAAGAGAAATACCTTATCTTTTAGTTTTAAGGACTAGGTTATGCAGATTATCGTTATCTGTAATTATATGGTGTCGAATATGAATTAATTTGATGGCTTTTCGGGCACCTGAGGGTATGTAAAAGCAGCGGTTGTTAAAGGGTGGAGTCCGAATGTATTCCACAGGTGGGGTGAGTATAGACTGAGACCATCAACATCTGAGCCTCATCTTCAAAAGGTACACCTTCTCGTCTGATTCCTAACCGTTTGGTAATCACATTTGTCGATATCGTATCCAAGCAAGCAATCTGGCAGCACGCCAGTATTCACTTCCTCGTATTCCTTTCCTCATTTGTCGTGTTTGCTTGGTGTCATACGGGCCACTTGAATGTACTGATCTTAGTGCACCAACGTCTAAGAAAAAAATTAATAACAGACGAAAATGGAATTCAAGCCGGGTGAAACAGCGTAACTGTTGATTACGGGCAAGTGGCTACCACTGGTTGGGTTATTCCTGTGACTAGAGTCAAACTAAGCCCGTCTATTTATTAATATACTTACTTATTGATTGTCGTTTTTTCCCCCCACCAATTTGTTTTAAACCAAATTTTAGAGTTAAGTTTTTAATTATAATTATTTAAGAATATATGATTTTCTTTAATTTTAATTGTTTTGTACGGCCATTTCCATTTTTGCAGGCGGAAGTTCAAAATTTAACCATTTTCATAAAGCGGCCAAACTCCATATAAAAAAAAAGAAGAATAAGAAATAAAAGAAAAAGAAGGAAAACTTTCTGACTTTTAGCTTGCGTGGGTACTAACATAAGATCAAGACATAGAACAACTGTAATTTCACAGCGAAATAAATGAAATGGAATCAAAATTCAAGGATCAAAATTGTCTAGAGTTGAATGATTTTGACTTAATAAAAGCAGTTGAGGCGTAGCCCGTGATATAAGAGTTTACCCTCAAAGTGCATTTTAAAGTAATATTTAATAAAAACACTGTGAGACAGCGTGCGCTAACAGGGTGGCGTCAAACCTTTTTTGCCACATAGAAGTTAGTTACTCGGTAACTGCTGAGCTCACTTAAGAAATACATGTTTTTATTTATTTACATACCTACATAAGGCAATGGTATTGAAGGACATGTTCATGCGCAGTGGCGAAAACATGGCCTTGGGAAGACATAATGTACGTTCATCTTATGCATTGCATATGCATATACATACGTACAAACATAGTACTACATAAATGATTTAGCGGGTGAAGTTTTGGTTATTAAACGTAAACAGATTGTTGTGGTCTAATTTAATCAACATAATTTTTGTATAATAAAATTGTCTAAAGTGAATAAATTATGATATTATTAACAAAATAATCGATACAAAATGTAAATTTCAATACCGCGTAAAAAAAGCTCGAAAAACATACTGTATAAAATGGAAAACTTACCGTCACTTTTAAACGAAGAACAAATTGACCACATCCTAGAACATTTTGAGTATAGTGCTTCCAAAGCAAACGGATTAATGGACATGTTGCCGAAAGGGCAGACTGAATTAAATGGTTGGTAATAACTGACTTTTGTATATACGCTAAAGAAATCATAAATCTACGAAAAATATAATATTGCTATTGCCATTTTGGTTGTGAAATTTAGAAGGTACTCAGATTTGGTCCAGATTGATCTTAATATTATATAAAATACAGAAATGTATGTACATACATACATTGGATTTGGGATGGGGTCATTTATGAAAATTGCCGCTAACGGAACCTAACTCAAAATAAAAAGTTCTCTGGATTCTATATTTTTAGTTATTAGTTTGAAAATCAGTAAAAGAGTGGTATCATATCCTATAGCCGAGTCAATCTGAGACATGCTGTCCTTTAGTTTCTACGTAAGTCAGACAACTGACAATTAAAGAAAATTGTGTAGCAGGCCATTTACGATTAATATGCTCTGGCTACATTAGTTAAGTTCTTTTGAGAGAGCATGCAGCTCTCTCAAAAGAGGCCCTCTCTCAGAAACAGGGGTTGAAAAAGAGCTGCCTGCGAGCAGCGGATCACTGAATAAGAATTTGGTGAAAAAGATAATTAGAAAACTCAATAACGAAAACTTATTGAAAACAATAATTTAAAGAGACAAGAACAAGAGTGTAAAAGTGTGAAGATAATTAGAAAAGACATTAAATGTTAAACATAGTTTTAAGAAACAATTAAATATAATACAATAAATATAATAAAATAATAATATACATCCTGTCACAATCTCAGAAGTGGGATAAAGTGGAAAATTTTCTTCTCAACTCAGTCAACAAAACAAATATGGATTTGGAAATTAAAAACGTAAAAGTGCAAAATGAAAAAGTTCTCGAAAATCTTCAGCAGCAGATCGACAGCGTTAGTGCGAGAACTGGTGACGCGCGACCTAGCGGTGCCAGAATCGACATGTTTGGACAAGACGGCGAGGCGGCCGATTATGTACAGAGGAGCGAAAGAGACAACGGCTCGGAGAATTTGGCAAAGCAAGGCGACACAAATTTTGAGAATTTTGAACAACGACGCGGGAGAAGTTTTGAGATCAATGAGCAACGGAGGCAACGGCAGAGGCGGTGACGACAGCGGTGGCAGAGACGTTAGCAAAGAAAATTATGGATTTTCGTCAACATGGCCAGAAAAATGTTAACGAATTTCGGCAGTCGGTAAAGTTTTGGATCGATCAATGGAATAATATTTCGACCTTCTTCAATTTGTCGGACATGCAACGGCGTGTCTTGCTGATCAGTAAGCTCAAAGGAAATTTTATGCATTGGCTACATGCGGACGCAAGACGGTTTACAATGCCTATTAGCAATTTAGTGGAGCGGTTGAAGTTAGCTTTTGGCGATGTCGAGTCGGAATCTGCGTTATGGAGAAACTTTTTGTCACGGAGTTGGTCGCCGACCGAGAAATGAAGACAAATGCAGAATGGCGCGAGATGTTACGATGGAAGAGGACGAGTTACTGGATGGGCTCGTGGAGGGCATTCCAATACCAAGTCTGCGCAAGGAGGCTAAGCTCCAGTGTTTCGACAGCCCAGGAAAAATGCTTCGAGTTTTCGCGAACATTAGGATTCCAGAAAAGGCGCCAATGAGGGCGAAATTTCCGGCAGCAATGGTGGTTACCGGAAGCAGCGAGACTCGCTTTAATTGCAACAGAAAAGGGCACTAGAGGAAGGAGTGCAGCAAACCCAAAAGGGCGCCAGTTTCGTGCTACGGATGTGGCGCGGATGATCACAGGATTGCGGCGTGCCCCCAAAACAAGAAGAAGGCGGAAAATAATTATGTAAGATTATTGAAGATTTTTTGTGTTGAAAATCCGAGGTAGCCAATAATAACAGAATGCTTAATAGACTCTGGGATAGAGGTGTGCGCGGGCCGGGCTTTTTTTCGTGGCCCGCGGGCCTTTGCCAAAAAAAACGGACCGGGCCTAACAAAAAAGCCCGCAGGCCCGAAAGCCCGAAATCAGGCCCGAATGCCCAAAAACAGAACCGAAAGTTGAACTTGTGGTTTCTCACAATCTAGCTTGTTAAATCGAATTTGTCACAATCGCTAGTTTTCAGTGTTTCAGATATTTATCGCATTTTGCCCATCACTTTTGCTACCAAATTGCGCATTACTTATAAAAAATATCTGTGAATTGAAAGCAATGCATACAATGTCGCGACAGGAAATACAGAATTCATTTGATTTTAAAAGTGGTAAAACAAAATCAATTCCAAAAATGAAAGGTCGCAGCAAGGTTTGGCAAACATTCGACTTAATCGAGAGAAAAAAAGCTTGCATTGGTTGCAAAAGATCTACATTCGTTTTCCGTAACCGAAGGTTAGTACAACAAAAATATTCAGATGTTGTGAATGATTCATTTTTTCAATTGGCCGGCAATGGCTTTCGCGAGTATTGCCAAGCGCTTTTGAATATTGGATCACAGTATGGCAAACAGGATTTCGCTGATTTAGTCACATCGCGCAAAGCGTTGTCATCTACAATTATGAGCCGTGAGTACGAAAGCGTAAAAAGTGAGGTGCGGTCCAAAATAAAAGGTCAACAGTTGGCATGTGGACGGACGACTACACGCAAAGAAACTTCATTTCGCTGACGGCTCACTACGTGGATGAGTCATTTAAGCTGCAAGTGGCTTTGCTAGGAATAATAGTTCACAGATGATAAGAAGACAGCGGAGAACATCCTCAATAACGTTAAGGAAATTATGGAAGGGTACAGTTTGGATTCTAATATCGATAATTGTATTTTTGTTACGCACAATGGGGCAAATGTGGTAGCTGCCTTTAAAAGCTACAAAAGATTATCGTGTGCATGCCACAATTTAAACCTGGCTATGAATGACATATTTGAAAAAAATCCTCTTCCTCCAATTAAGACTTTAATATAAGTTGCAAGAATCTTGTAAAATATTTTAAACATTTTAAAGATGTGCACCACTGAAATGCTCGATTCTGAAATCATAATTCAGCTGAAAAATAATACGTTAAATTTTTTACACAAAAGATTTGCACCATCAACGGCACATTATGTTGGCCTCTTCTTAAATCCTCCCTTCAAGGAAATGCGTTTCTTATCGCCAAAAGTTAAGGAGAATGTAATGGTAGCTGTCAAAGCAATGCTTTCAGAAATGCAAAGTGATGAGGAGGTATCATCAAATGAGTTTATAGAATTCAGAACTGCAAGCCCAGATGAAAAGGGGTCAGGATTGTTTGCAGAATTTCAGGATTCCAAATTTTCCAAAAAAACAAAATTACAACTAAATTCTTATGATATTGAAATCGAAAAATATTTAAATGGCTGTGCAGCTACTTCAGACCAAAATGTGTTAGAATTTTTGAAATGTAGTGCACTCAAATTATCGAAAAGACTTGCGCGTTACATTTTAGCCATTCCGGCAAGCTCAGCGACGAGCGAAAGATTATTTTCTACCTCTGGAATTGTATTAAATGAGCGTCGTACACGTTTACAAAGTTCTAATTTAGAAAAAATTGTATTTTTAAATAAAAACCTGTCATAAATTTTGTTTTAAACACTAAAACTGTAATAAATAATAAGTTTATTGAAATCAACTATCTTTGTATACAAAATATAAGAAATATAAATATAAGAAAACCGTCATACTTTGAATTAAAAAAATGTAATTGTTTTTTTGTTTAATTTGTTCGTGTTTGGCTGGGGCCGGGCCGGGCTTTGCTAAAAAAAATCGTGCGGGCCTCAGGCTTTTTTATACCCTTGCAGGGTATCATAATTTTAGTCAGAAGTTTGCAACGCAGTGGAGACATTTCCGACCCTAAAACGTATATATATTCTTGATCAGCATCAACAGCCGAGTCGATCTAGCCATGTCCGTATGTCCGTCTGTCTGTTTCTACGCAAACTACCCCTCAGTTTTGAAGCTATCTGAATGAAACTTCGCAGATAGATATCTGCTCTCACTACTATATAAGTCGGAACCGGCCGAATCGAACGACTATATCATATAGCTTCCATACGAGCGATCGGTAAATTTTATTGAAAAAAATTATAACTTAGACAATTTTTAAGTTATTTGCATAAAATTTTAGATCTGACCATTTGGTATTATTCCAGAATTTTGGCTTTAATTTTATCAAAATCGGACCACTATATCATATAGCTGCCATTTTTAGCCAGCAACATTCTGCGCTGGAAACATTTATTTTATGACAGTACTCGAGAAAGCGAAAAAGTCAGAACATTTTTCTTCTTCTTCTTCTAATTACTGCAAGGGTATTTAAACTTCGGCATGCCGAAGATAGCTTCCTTTCTTGTTTGGGACTAGGTTTCGAGCTCGGGCCGGGCCGGGCCTCAAAAAGTAGGCCCGTCCCCACCTCTACTCAGGATAGAGCAGAGGAAAGAAAACAAGTATATGTTTATGTGTACTTAGCTCAGGATAGAGCAGGGGCGAGTTAATAAATAATTGCACAAATTACTTCGGCGCCTCTCTGCCGACGTCTTTAGATATATTTATTTGTAGAGCTATGGACTGTAATTGTAGATTTGGAATTACTATTCTTTAGGAAATTTAAATAAATGGATGTGGTGTAAATAATATAAATTATTTAAACACCCGTGCCGATATATTTTTGCTTTTGTATATTTATTCAATTTGGTTTGAATTGTTGCTGGCGATCGTAGATCAGTGGAGTGGACTGTATCGGGCTTTATAAAGGGGTATATGTGAAAATAAATGCAAGCGGAACACAGTGAACGAAGAGAAATTTGGAATTGGAAGTTTCACTGTGGCTTGGCATATATTTAAACCCACACCTAGTAGTTTGGTATTCGCAGTAATTTAATAAAAATTAATTGCGACAATTGGAATACAAAAAATTGGATTTGGAATCGAAAGCTGCCGGTAGTGTCGGATTAATCTAACTTCGGATTTAGACGGTATCATAGAAATGACCGGCAGCAAAAGTGTTATGTTGACTTATCTTGTGCGGTGTTAAGGCCATCGAAGCTGCTGGGGATGGAATTATTATCCGGCTCTGATGGACCAAATGTTCGAAGGGGGGTGGCTTTAATCTGAAATGCACTCGCTAAGAAAACACGGAGGAACTTTTCGGAGTTTTGCCCGTCGTGCGTATTTCTTTATTTGTGTAATGGTAAATTAGAAATAACTACAAGAAATTTAAACCTAAATTCAGTGACCGGATTGGAAGCTCAGTGGACCGAAAGTCCGGAGGAAGAGGGAGAGAGAGAGAGTGAAGAACACACTGAGAGGGAACACACTGGCGCCTTTAAGTCCCTTTTTGGCGTAAACATCACTGTTATACTGTGTTATCGGAATAAATGGTAGCACATTTTCCTCTTCTTACGATAAATCTTCTCAGTGCCGCTAAAAAGGCATCAGTAGTTAGGTCGCTTACTACTTCCAAATGTATTGCTTTTGTTGCCATACAAACAAATACAGCTATATATCCCTTGTAAACTTCGGACCTCTATTTTTCGAACATTTAATATAATAAGGTCCTGTCACCCTATATTTTGAAAGATTTCCCATTACCTGTTGTGCAGTGATTCGTCGATATCTAACACATTTTGGACATGCGTTTAATTTTTTCTTTAAAGAATTTCTTAATCAAAGATCCAATATTTTATTTTTTATGTAAGTTCTCATTAAATTTATTTATCATATATGATCAATGCTGCTATGTGCCCTTTGTCGAGAATAATTGGGTGTTTCACTTCAAAACTGTTTTTGTCATTTTGTAATCTTCCGCCTACTCTAATGATTCTATCCTTTTCAATAAATTGCTTCAAATTTAAAATTTTTGAATTCATTTTGATTTCAATATTCTTAAGCAAGCTGTTAAGCTCAGTACTAAATTAAAATTCTTGTCCCTTTTTAACAACGATTTGTTCATCATATTTTATTTATTTTACCGTTAAAAAACTCGGATAAGATATACCTTTTGTTTTCCTATTAATAAATCTAAAGATAAAGCATATTACTCGTTTTTATTTGTTCATGCATGAATATTTTTTCAAAAGATTATAGATAAGATCCCCATCAGTTGTCAATATCGTATTGACACTTGCTTCTTCCTCAGCGTTTGGCTGTGGCGGCAAAATCTCTTTTGATTCTTTTAGCCAACTTGGCCCATTCCACCAAAGATCAAATCGTACTAATTCGCTTGGGGAGATTCTTCTTGAACCCGCATCCGCTGGGTTGTCTTCTGATCTAACATGATTCCATTCTACTTCTGTATTTTTTCGAATGTCATCAGTTCTTTGTTTAATAAATTTGACTTTACTTTGTCCGCTTTTAATCCAGGCTAACGTAATAGTGAAGTCACTCCAGGCGTATATTTTGACTGCATTGTTAATAGATTGTTTAATTTTTGAATAAGTTTATTAGGCATATGTGCTGCACACAACTTCAGAATTGTTTCGGAATTGTTTTTCTTTTTTTAATTCAGATTTACCCTTCTCTTGCTAGCTAGTATTATAAATGAATTGAATATCTTGGCATATACTACTGCAGCATACGCCTTTTCCGATGCGTCCGCAAGCCCGTGAAGTTAAAAACTCGAATTTAAGTTGCTTTGAATCCATCTTGGTATCCTAATTTCTTCTAATAGTACAAGGTTTTCTTTATAGCTTGCCCATTCCTGGGCATCATCCTCAGATGATTCGTGATTCCAGCTTTTTTCCGAAAGCCAAAGTTTTTGTACAAAAAGTTTTCCAGCAATGGTTACTGGAACTAGCCATCATGAGGGATCATAAATTTTAGATAACGTGGATAACACGGCAAGTTTTTGTTTTCATTACACAGTGTAACAGTGATTTTCAACTTTTGAAGTGACCTAGTAGAGATTGTTTATCTGGTCGAATATATCACAAAACCTAGAGTTTTTCAAATTTGTTAAAAAATTTTCGAGTAGGAATTTTTCAAAGCGAAAATGCGCCGAAAAACGGATTTTTGGCAATAATTTCAGATTTTGAGGGTGTTAAAAAAATTGTAAACATAGTTTTGTGTTATTAAAAGCCGATACGTTGACGCTAAATTTAAACTAATCCCTTTGGGGCTCAAAGTGAAGTCCCAATGTTTTGACAAACTCATTATCTTCAATACATATTATCTTATTGTCTCCAGTTTCTTCCACAATTTTTAATATTTCTTGCTTATTCGAAATCCATTTTCTTAAATTCAAATTGACAGTCATGAATTCGCTGGAAATTTGTTTTATAATATTTATGGCGTCTTCTATTGAATTGGCTCCTGTCCTAAGATCGTCCATATAGAAGTCGCTCCTAAATATCTTCATTTTTACACCTGTCTCCATATCTACTAGAACTCTAGTAGCTAAGTATGGACACTAACCATACAACATATAGACTACCCATTTCATACAACGAAAATGGACACAAAAATTTCTTAGCGACAGGCCCCAGAGCTGTTCACGACGGGCCCCGAGGCTTCGTGTGCGCTCTTCGGGCTGTTAGCGGCAGGCCCCATAGCTTCGTGTGC
>VNJU01002609.1:0-14700 GCA_008042675.1 Drosophila seguyi | reverse complement strand
CGAAACCAATACAAACCGTGTTAAACAATGCAATCCGAGCAGCCCTGGGGGCCTTCTGTTCGACACCCACCTATAATCTATACATTGAAGCAAATCTATCCCCGATAGATATCAGGATAAAACAGCTTCAAGCCAAACTCTCACATACAATCATTCACTCTAAGGATACCCCACTAAAACAAATAATAGAAAAGATATCAAAAAAGAAAAACCGGAAATTTAGAAATTCTGCACTTCAAAAAGTTTTAGACCTTTGCAAAGAAGTAGACCTCCCCATAAACCCAATAAAAATACCAAAAAAAAAAAAGCAAGCCCCCATGGCACCTAAAAGCGGATGCCATAGACACACATTTAACTCAGCATAACAAATCAAACACAAACAACGCAATATTTAGAAAAGAATTTCTACAGATAAAATCAGAACTTAAAAACTACACCTTTATATACACTGACGGATCACTGAACAATGGCACAATTGCATACGCAATAACCACAAAATATTAAAACAGGCCATACTCCCACCCTACTCATCAGTTTACACAGCGGAGATAGTTGCAATATTGGACGCCATCGAGATTGGACTGAAAATAAGAGGAAGGACATGCATCTGCTCCGACTCCTTATCAGCAATTGACTCCATTCGAAACATCGACAATTCATCGTTTCTTCCCTCGAAAATCCGCGGATTATTAAATGACTTGTACCCAAAAATTAAAATCCTATGGGTTCCGAGCCACGTTGGAATCAGTGGCAATGAGTTCGCTGACGACACCGCCAAAATTGGAACAATCTCACCGTTAATAACATCTCCTAACATCAACCGCTCAGATATCAACAGATACATAAAAACAATATTTTCTAACTGCCATCTCAACCTCCTACAATACTCTTCTAGTTGGTACCAAACAACAAATAAAAACAACTACAGTATTAACGATTATATAAAAAAAACAGACATAACCAAATTGCCCAGGAAAACCCAAACCAAAATTATTCGATTACGCCTTGGACACACTTGTCTTACCCACAAATACAGTCTAATGCAGGCCATAACCAACCCCTGCCAATTCTGCGATAACAACACAATGTCAATAAAACATATTTTAGACGAATGTACAGCATTTCAAAACCACAGAACCTTATTCCTAATGCAAATCTCACCTCGCTTCTCCCCAACCCTACAACGAACAACCTCCTTCAAATCCACAATTTTCTTAAAAAAGCAAACCTTCTACACCTTTTATAAAATTCAATTAATATTTAAGATAACATGAATTTAACCTGAAATCAAAACATATACGTTAAGAGAAAGACTGTGAATTATATTACTTGTTTAAACAGTATAATAAGAATTAACCCAGATTAAAACATAGAAATTAAGAAGAAAACATTGAATGTAGTTCCTAAAGCCCAGTCAGCCTAAAGCCTAAGTAGCTATGGCTGCCCCCAACTGTAGCTTTAGTTTATAACTTTAAGCTAACAGAATGTAAATAAATAAATAAATAAATAAATTTTCACAATTAAGTTGTGCTGCCAGTGTTAGCTCTTGCATTTTCTTGCATTCCTTTTTGTGCCTTCTTCGTTTAGCGTGCGCCGTCGTTAAACGATAGCTTACTCCCACGCTCTCCCGTTCACTCATTCTCCCGCCCTCTCGGTGCAGCTGCACTTCCCTCATTTCTTCCTACGCGAAGGTACAGTGGTAAGTCCTTGTAATTTCCGCTATTGTCTGCTGCGCAGCTCTCCCCTTCTCAGACATAGAAAGATGTTATTGCCTTTATCCAAGTAAAAACAAGGCACGAAAAAATGAAGGTGGAAATATTTAAATTTTCTTACGCTTTCATCGTTTAAAGTAGACGTCTTAAATAAACTCATTGATACTATATGCTTTAGCAACATCCGGCCAGAGTTAAACCAAGAGGGTTACGTAGTAATCTTCCCAAATTGTATTCTGATAGTCTCTCGTTTGCGTCCCTGGTTATTGTGTTTAAAAAACCTGGCTAAAGCCGAAGATTCTAAGCTCCGGAGTTTTTCCAGCTGTATTCACGATATATCGGCTGGATCGGCCTATCAGACGTGGAGGTGGTGTCCTCATAGCGGTTGACTCCAGTGTTGCGTCTAAATAAATAACTTTCGAGGAGTGCAACGAAGTTGAATTTCTTGTGTGAACCTATCAGTCAATGGTAGCTCCATTTGAATTACTTGTTCCAACATTCCTAATATGTTGGAACTTCATATTTATTGGAAGCATCTTTCCGCTATCCAGATGGTTTCCTATCGACATTTGGATATGCACCATTTAGTAGTTCTTGGTGGTTTTAAGCTAATACACTTAATACCTCCACACAGCTGGCCTGTTCGACATTTCGATGTCTCAAGTCAACCATATACGAAATTATCTAGAGCGCTTGTTTGATCTCTGTTTCGTCTCAGACATGGCAAGAGTTAGTTAAGCCAGGGCGGCGACGCTGACGCTACCCAAAGATCCCTATCATCCTACTTTCAATATGACTATCCACATTGAGACCAATGGCACATTAGTCAAATTTACACACAGATCTTAATTATTTTTAAAAATAATGCAGCGTAAACTTATTAAACTCGAAATGCAAGCTAATGACATTCTCTCTTGTCGCTTCCAAGCTTGCGACTTACACGCTAAACTGCTGCACTTTGGAAAGAATTGCTTTAGTTGATGGTTTGGGTGTCTCTCTGGATCCTAAACTCTATTTTATTGAGCATATGGTGTGCTTGGATTTATTTAACGTTGATAAAAAGAACTCAGATCCTTACGTTACAAAATCTTTATATATTTCTTTACTTCGTCCTATTTTAAAATATGGATCTTGCGTTTGGAGCCCTCATTACGGGGTCCACAGTAAACGCATTACGTCGGTTCAACAGAACTTTTTACTTTTCGCTTTACGCTGCTTAAACTGGGATGCAAAACAAAGGTTACTTTCCTATTCTAGTAGACTCTTCCTTATTAACTTACCATCTTTATCTAACCGCAGAACCATGTTTAGCATTACCTTCATTTATAACCTAATCCACGGCGACCTGGAAAGTGCTGACTTGTTCTGTCAGCTTTCACGTACCGAGTAGAAATACTAAATCCTATATTCCCCTAGTGTTGCCCCACTGTAGAACATTCTTTAAATTGAATGAACGCCTTAAGTGCAAATAAATTATAACGATTTTAACACAATAATAACTAAAAACATTTGAACTTACCCACTTAGTACGCATGCAAGCAAACAATCTGACAGCACGCCAGTAGTCACTTCCTCGTATTCCTTTTCTATATTTTCATCTTTCGGTCCTACGTACATATAATATGAATAAGCACGTGCTTTGTGTCATATGGGACAGCAACAACAACACCACGGGTGCTGCAGCGGTCAATTTGAAACTTTGCAAAAAAAAAACAAAATAATTGCTGTTTTGTAATAATGTTTTGTTCTTAATATTTGTGGCTTTTGTCCTGCTTTTAGCGGACGTTAGTTCCTACGTATGCACTGCTTTGCCGACGGCATAACAGTGCGTCTTCGGCCGAACGCAACGCAATATAAATATATATATATTTATATTTGTATTTACATACTTGTTTTAGACAACATCAAGATTTCGGGACTTTTCTGCCTACATTTTGGTTCCCAATTCTGTTTTCCAATCCCCATTGCGCACCATCCGCCCGCAACAGCAGTCGCATGTTAAAGTTTTTTGAGAGAATTTTCGTCGGTGGCACCTCGAGCCCCGCGCAACTTTTGGCAGTTTCGGATCAGCTTCGGAGCCGCGGCGTACATTAGCCGCCGGACGGGCGCGATACAAAGTGGTAGTGTGACCATCAGCCGGCGAGTATTTTTTGTTAACATGTGTTATGTCGGCTTAAAATTATTTGCTGTCAAGCGTTTTCTCGATCTTTTTGCTTTCCTCCTGCTCTAAAAGCAAAAGCGGGAGCATGCCATTTGCATGTTTTTGTGCACTAGTGTGACTAGCGCTCCTTACGCCGCACCCTGGCGAGGGAGCCGACAAGAGGCCAATCCGAATCTCCGCGGCCGTCTCAATTAAAGCCAAAAGCTGTCACTGCCATTCCGAGGGCAAAAAGCGAAGAATCCGTCGACACTATTCTCGGTCCTTCGTCAAGGCTTACTCGGTCGGTCGCAAAAATGTCGCAAAGTGCAGTAGATGTCGCTATAGAAAAATTCATTGCCACAACAGACCAAGTCAGCCAATTTGAAGCTGATATCCACACTCCGGGCGTCCCTGAAGCTGAGGGATTCTTGCCTAACATATGCCAGGTCTACCAGGACGCAGTCCCTTTTGGAAAGTGTGAAGAGAGAGAGAGAGAGTATGAGAGTTGCTCTAACATTCTTTTCGTGTCCGCCGAGGATCCGGCCACCTCAACAGTGCTGAGATCCAAATACAGTTACTGTCCCTACGTCTATTCGAGATGTGTTGCCCTTCTTCAGGACGTAAAAGAAAAGGTGCTGTCCAGTCCAACCAGACTTCCGTCAGTGTTCACACACCCCCGACTACCGCCAGTGAACACCGAAATTTTCGTGGGTGATTATCTTCGGTGGCCCTATTGACCTTCAGAGACATGTTAAGAGCAATATATATTTAGAACTCGCGGCTCACACCGCAGGAGAAATTGTTCCCAAAAACAAGTGGCGATGCGCACGCCATTGTCTCCAATGCCCCGCTAACCAATGAAGGATTCGTGTCAGTGTGGTGCCTCCACATGAGGAATTAAATCATATGCGGCCTGAAGTGCATTGTGGACGGTGGTCTGTTGCTGGACACGCTGTGAGAGAAAGCATCAGGAACCACATTGGATTTTCATGGCTTGTGGATAAGCTCACAGTTGTACTCCTCTATGCTCGCCTTCCCTCGTTTAAATTTAGCATTGTATTACTTAACGAAAAGGTCAGTATAAACGTTAATGGACGCAGCACCATAGAGATAAGATCGTAAATTCTCAAAACATCTCCTCTCTTGTTCACTGCATAGTTTTCTTCCTTCATATTCAGTGACCGCGAAATATAGGCGAGTGGACCTCGTTGTTTTGGAAAAGAACGGCCCCTATTGCATAATTAGAGGCATCAGTTGTCGTAGAAACTGTGTTTTTTTCCAAATTTACTTGTTACTTGGTCTGTCTTAATTTTTCAAATACGTCTCGCAGGTTGCGCCCCGCGGTCTCGTAGTCTTTACTAAAGACAATGATATCGCCAATATATTCGTAGCAAATCTTATCGATGAATTTTCGTAACACATCGTAGATCATTCTTTCGAAGACTGCCGGGGCAATACAGTTTTAAGGCGAGGGAGACTCTCACTGCCCTCTATACAGTCAAAGAGGCGGTTGTAATCGGTACATACGACCCTAAAGGGTTCATGTACCTCAAACTCCCTCCCACAGTGATTTATTGCTAAGAGGATAAAAGTTATGGATGTTAGTCGGGGAACATGGAAGTTGAGCTGACCTAGCAAGTAGGGGCTCTCTACGGTACCGTGAATTAGCTTGTGTAGGAAGACTACACCAAGCATCTTTCTACGGTTAGCTAGGGATGGTAGGTTAATTAATAGAAGTCTACTAGCGTAAGACGGTAATCTTAGGTCGGCATCCCAGACTAAGCCACGCAGGGCGAAAAGCAGAAAGTTTTTTTGAACGGATTCAATGCGGTTGATATGAACTCCAAGTTGAGGACTCCAAACACAAGAACCAAACTCCAAAATAGGACGAACTAGCGAAGTAAAGAGAGTCTTTGTTATGTAAGGAGAATCAAATTCCTTCGACCACCTTTTAATAAATCCCAGCACGCCTTTGGCCTTGTTAACCATGCAAGAAATATGATCTGAAAACGAAAGCTTAGGATCTAGACGAACACCTAGATCATCAACAAGAGTGATTCTTTCCAAAGCGCAATCATTAAGCATATATGTTGCATACTGGGGAGTGACACGTGAGAATGTCATCAGTTTGCATTTAGATATGTTGAGATGTAATAAGTTAGAACGACACCATGCTTGAAAGTTGTTAAGATCCGATTGTAAGTCTGACTGGCATGAGCTGTCCTTATACCGAGGCATAGTTTAACATCGTCAGCGTACATAAGTACTCTTGAGGTGGTTAGAACTAGTGGAAGGTCATTGATAAAAAAAATGTAAATAGCATTGGGCCGAGGTGGATGCCTTGTGGGACGCCAGATGTGACACTAAGGGAGTTGGATAGAGCATTCTTAAACAGAACCTTTTGAGTCCTGTCACTCAAATAACTCTGAAACCAATTAAGAAGATCAGCCGGAAACCCCATTAAATCGAGCTTCCTTACAAGAAGAAAATGATTAACTGAGTCAAAAGCTTTACTGAAGTCTGTGTAAATAACATCAGTTTGATGGTTACGCTGGAAACCCCTAATAAAGAAAGAGGTTAGTTCCAAAAGATTTGTAGTGATCGATCTTCGCCTCATAAGTCCATGCTGATATGGAGAAATTACGGACCTGCAAAAATTCTGCAGATGAGGAGTTATTACATTCTCGAAAAGTTTTGGAATTGCCGACAACTTAGAGATTCCTCTATAGTTACCAGCATCCGATTTGCTACCTTTTTTGTGGAGAGGAATTATAAATAAGGGGAAATTGTGATGTTTCTAAAGATAAGGTAAACAATTTCAGAAGGGGGTTACTCAGAGCCTCGAGGGCAGTGAAAAGCTTGGCTTCGCCTAGACTGGATAATGTAGGTCTTATATCGAGGATTATGTAGGCGTCGAAGTAGTGACGTCATTAAGACGCTTGAAATCGATTACCATTCGATATTGTCTTTCCGCATTAGGATTTGGTTTTTTTCGGGACTATTCTGAGCGGGGAATTTTATGGGCTCTTTGAGGGCCTGATCATTCCCTCGCGCAGCAGTTCTTCGACTTGATTTTCTACTTCTGCTCTCATGATCGCGGGGTAAGGGTAGCTTTTAGAATGTATGGGTTCTTGACTGCTCGTTCGGATCTCGGCTCGAACGCTTATTTCTACGGCCTCACCTGGCGAATGTGGCTCGAAAATGGCTGCAAATTTTGCATTCAGGGATTCAAGGCACTCCTTAGCTGCTGATGGGCGTTGATTGTCAATTAATGAGTGGACATTGAGGGAGGGCATAACCAATAGTGGAATTTTTACCACTGAGGTTATTGTTAAGGAGTCAATTTTCATGTCAATTATGGCGTGAAGAGATTTTAGGGTATCGTCTCCGATAATGCCGTGGAAGGAGGAGAATAAAGATGGTTACGGGACAAAGCTGCCTAAAGGGCTGAAGAATGGTCCCGTTATTTTGTGTGTTATTTGTACTTCTCCCTCTGCGGATTGGACTTGAAAAGGTTATTACAAGGGTTTGCATCCCTTGGCTATCTGGGGGCTAAGAAAGTTTTTATGTGTGGAAGGCTAAAGAGACATCGCCCATAAAACTTACAGAGCTGCCGGCCTCCGAGTGACCTGTTTGATCGTCTGGTGAGGCTCTAAAACCCACCAGATTTCTCCTCATTAAAAGATGGAACACCATTTAGTTGAGATTTTCGGAAAGGGTTAAGATTGGAGGAGGTTCTGGGGCTGCGTGTCGTGCTTGAATTTTGGTAGAAACGATAGGAGTTCGCAGACTGGTGGAATTACATTTTGATCGCACGGGTGTACAAATACCTTTGTTTTTAAGAATTTCTGCCCGCGTTTTGGTTTTGATACTGGTTGTTGTGTGAAGAGTAATTCGATTGTGGGGACCACGAGTATTTCTGGCGGCAAGGTTGTGAGGACGGAAACTTATTGGAATAAGTTACGTGGTTTTTTGAAGCCAGGTTTTGCAGCTAGAAGCAATTAGCGTAGGCTCCTAGCAAATTTTTCTGGCCTCGAATTACCAGTAGGGGAGGGTGGGGCGAAAATAACTACAAAAGGTCAAAACCAAAAAATAGTGCAGAAAATTTTATTTTTTTATGGAATGTTATATATCATTCGAAAGGTACATCCTTCAGCTACAAAACGACTATTGTTTGATGCGAATATCTCCTTTCATGTGCGCGCCATTCGGCTCTGAGTGCGCCTACCTCGAAATCGCAAATCCGAAAAGGGGGCGAAAATGGCCAGGGGGTGGGGCGGAAATGGCCAATCACATTTTTAATGCAGAAAACAATCCGAGACGACCGAATATTGTGTGCAAATGAACTTTAATAATATATTTTGAAATGTTTCGTACATAGAAAATCTTCTTTCATATCGAAAATACTAATTCTATTTGAAAAATATGAAATCAAATTATTTTTTGAAAAAAATGAATTTTTTTAAGTTGAAATCGAACAAAAAGTTGAAAAAATCGTTTCACTCTTAATCTGAATCGGAGTCTTCAGAAAAGCAATTCACCGAAAGAACAGCCAATTTCAACTTTTCCTTCTCCAATTGTGGCTTCTTACGCATATAATTACGTACCATTTTGCAATAAACAACTCAAAACAATTAGTATTCACAGCGAATATGCTTTAAAAACGTCTGAAAACGTATACACGGCGTCGCTCATGAGAACCCATGTGTCAAAACTGAAATGGTATGGCCATTTACGCCCCACCAAAAAATTGACATTTTCGCCCCACTGCCATTTTTCGACTTTGCGACGTGATATTACAAAAATATGAATTTCACATAAAAACACTTATTACCATTCGATTTAGCGCGTCGTATTTAGGCAAAATCACTTTTAGATTTTTATTTCATTTCAAAAATGGATTCTATAACCCAAAAAACCTGGCGAGAAAAAAAATTACTTTTGATGAAAAAATCAACACGTTTACACTCGACGACTGGCTAACAACTGAGTGATCGAAATGTCAAATGATCTTATGCCAATTGTAGGACATGTTCGGGCCTACATTTAGAGAGTTTACCCGATGCGATATGTCGAGTGTTAAAATATTGAATAATGGCCATTTTCGCCCCACCCTCCCCTAGTCTTGAGAGATCACCGCTCAGTCGCCTGATAAAAACATCTAGGGCTCTGTCCGTGTAACCGTGTTTCAACCAGTGCGCCAAGGATATCCGGGGTTTGATTAAGGATTCTTAAGGCAGCATATTAGCAGGGCAAAATTACTATTTATTCCTGAGTAAAAAGCCTCCACGGTCTTTACCCCCTGAGTCATTTCACCCATTTGAAATTCCAAGGTACGCAGATCTCGCTTTTCGGCGTAATAAAGCATTAGGATACGTTTTAACTCGGGCCAGTTGTCCTCCGGAACATTATATGATATGAGGGTCGTCTCGGGCGGCTGCTGGAATCGCTAGGAAGGTCACCCAGGCCTACTGCGCCGGCAGTCAGGGCCGTGATGTCGGTCACGGCATCTAGGGTGCCAAAGGGAACGAGAGGCAACAAGTCTCGATGAGGCAAGTGCGGCAGCCTCGTCCAGCGCTTCAAGAAAGAGCTATGAGAACTTCAAGGGCTCTCCAGGCGGACCTGCATTACGCCAAAGGGGCGTCGGCCACCCTGGGCAGGACTTTCGCGGATCAGAGGATCGACCTGGCTTTAGTCCAGGAGCCATGTTCGATCGGTGGCCAAATTAGAAGATTAAACTGCGGCTCATGTATGTGGTTAGGTGCTCCTTGTGCGGTTATCCTTTTGGATAAAAACGTAAAACACTTCCCTTTAACCAACTTTAGCTGCAGGGATCTCGTTGCAACAGCCATTGAGGTGGTCACAGCGGAAGGCGTCCGGGAGGTGGTGGTGGCGGCCGCCTACTTTCCCGGAGACACTGACGTAGCTCCGCCGATAGAGATCCAGCAGCTTGTCAACTTCTGCCGTACAGCCGGGAAACAGGTGGTTATCGGCTGCGATATCCAGGAGGAGGTCTTGGATCTCACCCTGGCTAGCAATTTTCTATGCGATTGTATAACGAAGTGGGGGGTTACCGCCGAGGCCAAGCTATTAGACCACTAGCCCCAATCGAAAGAAAACCGGTAGAAGCATGTTCAAAGCCTCTGTGGCTAGGAAAAAAACCAACTTTCGGTCTGTGAGTGACATAGAGTTGACTGCTGACCAGCTTAATGATGTGCTAATCAACTTTGGGTCTGTAAGTGAATTAGAGTTGACTGATGACCAGCTTCTTGATATGCTAATCACTTCTTTCCAAGATAGCACAGTTCTAAAGAGCCACAGGGTGATTCGCGATGTTCTCTGGTGGAGCGATAGACTCGCAGGTCAAAGACAGGAAATTCGCAAGCTCTTTAATAGAGCCAAAGCGAGTGGGAACTCCTGGGACACTTATAGGAGTGCTCTCACGGAATATAATAAAAATATTTAAAGAGCTAAGCGGGAGAACTGGCGTAACCACTGCGAAAGTGTGCAGGCACTGCCAGGAGCAGCTAGATTGCAAAAGGTCTTCGCGAAGGGCTCGACTAATGGGGTGGGGCTTTTAAGAAGAACAGATGGTTTTTTACCCAAGACCGCAAGGAAACGGTAGAGCCCTTGCGTCAAGTGCATTTCCCAGGGTCTCGGATCAACACACATGGTGAACCAGATGGGTTTACTACTTCACCGATCAGGCGCGATCACAGTCTGTTCGGTATTGTTCTCGATCCTGACAAGGTCAGGTGGGCAGTCAAATCTTTTAGCCCCTTTAAAGCCCCGGGGGGCAATCAGATTTTTCCAGCCTTGCTACAACATAGCATTGAGACAATTATCTCACCCTTGTCTGCTTAGAGCCAGCTGTGTATGGGGATATATACCACAATCTTGGAGCAGAGTCAACGTCGATTTTATTCTTAAACAAGCCCCCGAGCTCTTGACCAACAAAAGTCATACAGACCGATAAGTCTTTCGTCTTTCTTTCTCGAGACTGCGGAGCGCCTGGTGGACTTGCACCTGAGGTGCACTCTCTAGGCCATCAAGCCGCTACACAAAACACAACGAAAGGCGGAGCGACGGAAGTCGCTCTACACCATTTAGTCAGCAAGATCGAGAAATCTTTCAAGTCTAAGGAAATTGCTTTGTGCTCCTTCCTGGACGTAGAAGGTGCTTTCGACAACACTGGCTATCAGTCAATTTCCAGAGCTCTATCTCATAGGAACATTGACGACAACGAGAAATATCTTCCACGTTAGATGCGACGACGGTCAGTATTACGGCGGCCAGAGGGTGTCCACAAGGACGAGTGCTGTCTCCCCTGCTATGGTCGCTTGCAGTAGACGAACTCATAGAAAAACTACACAGCCACGGAATCGATGCCATTGGGTATGCAGACGACTTAGCTATTGTAGTCACAGGGAAGTTCGGCAGCACTGTCACCGAACTGATGCAAAGGGCACTCAATTTGGTTCCCGACTGATGAATAAACGTGGGTCTCAACATCAATCCGCACAAGGCCATTGTAGTGCCGTTCGCCAAACAGTACACCAATGACACTGGTCTCCTTTCGTTGGGGGGATTCCCCTAGAGATTTCCAGTGAGGTCAAATATCTGGGAGTTGTTCTAGATAAGCGACTTAAGTGGAACTCACACCTCAACCAAACAAAAACCAAGGGCTTACATGCTTTGTGGGCATGTCGTAGACTGTATGGTAAAACGTGAGGCTGTGACTCCAAACCTATCCTGTGGCTGTACTGCATGATGGTCAGGCCTATTACCTATGTCGCTCTTGTGTGGTGGGCCAAGGTGCAGCAGATCACGGCCATTCAGAAGTGTAGCTGCAACGGCTTGTGTGTGTATCTCTGTCGGGAGCTTTACGCACTTGCCCAACTGCGGCTATGGAGAAAATTATTGGATTGACTCCGCTACACTTTCACATACAAGAAGGAGCCGCTAAAAGCGTTCTTAGAATCAAACTCATATCTGGGTTACTGACTAATGTCAGGATTTCGAATAGTATTCCTGGCTTAGAGATCTGCAGAAATACAGATTTCATTACCACGAAGCTCTTCTTCGGGGCAAAATTTAGGACTCGCTTCCCAGACCGCAGGGCTAGGGACAATGGCAACCCTTGTAGCGACCCCAGGAGCCTGCATTGGTTCACTGACGGGTCCAAAACTGAGCAAGAGGTGGGTGCGAGGATCTTTGGACCCAACACCCGAGTCTCGATTGCACTGGACAAATGGCCCAATGTCTTTCAATCAGAGATTCATGCCATTAAAGCCTGATCTAAACTCATCCTGGACAAAACGATAACAGGAGCTACAATATATAACTTTTCAGATAGCCAATCGGCGATCAAAGCTCTATCATCTGGGAAAGTAAGCTCCAAATTCGTCGCAGCGTGCTGGACCAGCCTCCAGCAGCTTTACACCGGGAACAAGGTAACTTTATGTTGAAGTCCCGGTTATGCTAGCATTCTTGGCAACAAAAACGCAGACGAGCTGGCAAGATTTGGCTCAGAGACTCCTTTACACGGCCCGGAACCTTTTTGTGGCTTAGGGTGGGCCGCTGCCAAAGATATGGTAGAAAGATGGATTAAAGGAGCGAAATCCAGGTATTGGATATCCAGTTCAGGATGTTGTCAATCTAAAGAGCCGATGCATCCGCTTACAGGCAGGAACACTGATGGGTGTTCCAGAAGAGACTTCAGACTTTTGGTAGTCTAGCTCACCAGACACCATGTCTTAAAATATCATCTTTACAAGATGCGTCTGTCTCCGGACACGGACTGTAGGCTCTGCAAAGAAGACGACGAGACTACCAAACACATTCTTTGTGAATGTCCAGCCATTATTTGGTCTAGTAGGAGACACCTGCAAAGCGAACTCTTGACACCGACGCTTATCAGGCAAGACTCGACAAGAGATCTGCTAGCCTTCTTAAGGGAGGTTGAGCAACTAATGTCTCATTAGGGAGTAACATAGGCACAAAAGATCATTCGGTCGCAGTGCCTCAAGTCTCTGTCCGGAGATCTCTCCAATATTTATTATTTTTATTTGTCATATTAATTTTTTTAATTATGGCCGCACGTAAAGTAGCTACCGCAGCGGATATAAAATTCATTTTATATTTGTGACACATCATATACGCCCTTGAATCGGAATAACCGTGGCGGTTTGGACACTTCTTTTATTTCACAATGGTGTTTTGTGCTCGTGAACGGAGCGCAGCAGGTCACCGTAGCGCGTCGACTATATTATAATTTAATTTCTTTCGGTTATTTTGATTATAACTTCTTCTTCTCTCTTCCTTTGGAATCGACTGCACTTCGCATTTTGAATTGCTTGAATTGAATTGATTACACAGTGCAACACTTGAAAAAATAACAAATGTACACATGTTTCCTTGATAGTACACCAAAAAATAAGAGATAGAGGTCCTTCCGTTTTTCACCAACACGTGCAACTTTTTTTTCATCTTCATCTTCAAGTTCAAAATCACAAAAATGCTGAAAAAAGCTTACTTTTGCCCCCTGTTGTTGTTGTTTAGGTCAATAGGTAGCAAACTTTTTCAAATTCGAGTAAATAATCTACTGCAAAAATGTATCTAAGATCTTAATAAACAATTTTCGAGTGCATACCAACTTCATACGAATGATTCTTAATACTGTTCAGATAGCCCCAAAAGTAAAAAATTACACGAATAAATTTGAATTTATTTTTGTTTGCTTTATTTCCAATTGAGTCGCAGATACTAAGCAGTATGTATGTGTATGTAAAATGTATATGTAAACTATAGAAGCTATGAGTTCAACTTTACACCACCAAGGGCATTCGCCATGGACAGGAACAGGTGGTAATCACTTGGCGCTATGTCCGGGCTATATGGTGGATGCAATAAAACCTCACATCCGAGCTCCCGTAGCTTCTGACGAGTCATCAACGAAGTGTGTGGTCTGGCGTTGTCCTGGTGGAACACTACACCTTTCCTGTTGGCCAATTTGATTTGTTTAATTTGATTTAATTCCACTTTTAGTTTTGTGCTAAGGCGGTTTTCTTAATTCTCTTTTGTGCCTATCCCGTTCCTTATCGCTTAGATTCCGTTTATGTTTAGCTGCAGCTAAGCGGTGCTAAGCTCTCTCGCCCTCGCTTTTTTTTTCGCTCTCTCTCTCCCACTCACCCACTTTGACGGTTCTCTTTTTTTTTTGTCTGTGGAGTTAAAAACTGCCAAAAAAATGTTTTGGCTGATCAACCAATGATTTCTTGCTGGCTGTGCGATCGGTTGTACACGCTAAGTGTGTCAACTTGACGGGCCGTGTCGCGGATGTAATTTCCAGTAAAATGGGATTACACTACTGTTGCCAGTCCTGTAGAGAGGTTGAGAAGGAAATGAAATCCTTCATGCGCCAGACCAGAAATGGATTTAGTGATCTGATGGTCAATTTTCGCAAAGCGAATGACCTGTTCACCGCGTTAGACACTCAGTTTAATAGTCTGAAGCTATTAAATGAGTCGCCAAAGCGCAAAAAATCTGTTGCTGGTCGCCAGCTACTGTGTGAATCCCAGCAACCTATTTCCGGGACTACCCCCTCTGTACAGCCCCCGACCCAAATACCAAGCCCAATGGTTTTGAGATCGGGAACAATAAAAGATTCGGTAACCGAATGTACAGAGGTGGAAATGGCAACTGGTCCGCCTCTTATCTCCGTTGTGTCCGCTGCGGTGCCCCAAATTTCGACGCCGCAGGCTCCCATTGTAAATACTCCACAGGGTCAGGCCGGATTACCGGCTGTTGGTAACACTGTGTTACCAAAAACCCTCACAGCTGTTCCACCAT